>CM049381.1:11391313-11409313 GCA_026937815.1 Etheostoma perlongum
TGATACAAGAAACAATATTGCAGTGTAAGTGATGTTAAAATTAAATTGAATGTGTAATTGGAGTATATAGCAACTTCGCCCCCTCTGCTCTGAAAATATTATAGCCATCAATAGCAATCATATCTGTTATTGTGAATTTTAACCAGGTTTCTGATAAGACCATGATGTCCATATCCGTTGCATCAACCCACAGTCTTAGCATGTCCATTTTTGGAAGGAGACTTCTAACGTTGAAATGCATAATTCCAAGTCTGTATCTGTTTTTGAATTCACATGGGGAATATATATTTTGTAGTTTATCAGGCCCAGGATTTGGCTGTACGTTCCCAGATAACAGCAAAAGTAGTAAGACAATAGATTTGGTACTCCTTGTGTGTTTTTCATGAGAGTCCATGTTGCACAGTAGAGTGGTTATTTAAGGCATTCACTATTAGCAGCTGTAACGAGGGGCTCATTTGTGTTAAATGGTTGTAGAGTGTATCCAAGGCCCATGTTGTTAAAGGAACTTGCCAGTAACCTTTTACTGGTCCAACTTTGTCACATAATTGGCAGAGCCTACACTGTCTAAGCAATCTTCCATCCTGGGGAGCGGAAAAGAATCGTGTTTAGTAATGGAATTTACTTTGCGATAATAGTTTAGCCAAACTTAGCAATTTATCCTTCGACAACGCCACCTTGGGACTTTCACCCAAAGAGTTTAAAATATGAATTCAGTTATTACCAATCCCAGGGACTCCCACTACACAGGCAAGGCCACAGAGGAGATCAAAGACGTGGTTAGGTAAAGCTATGGAAAATGATTTATTACAACACAACTAATGTAATAAACAAAACAAACAAATATGGAGTGAGGAGTGATATTTGTCCAGATAACAGTATTTAATAAATTTGAAGAAAACTATTTAAAACAACTGGTTGCCACAGTGTTATCAGGTGGATCGTATAACCGGATTAACACCATCAATAAAACCACATTCAAATATCAAAACATTAAAATTATGCAATATACTAAGAACTTCAGTTTGTTAAATGTAAATGTGCTGTATTTATATCAATTCAATTCAATTTCAATTTATTTATAGTATCAATTCACAACAAGAGTTATCTCAAGACACTTTACAGATAGAGTAGGTCTAGACCACACTCCAGAATTCACAAGGACCCAACAGTGTCCTCCAGAGCAAGCAACAGTGCGACAGTGGCGAGGAAAAACTTCCTTTTAGGCAGAAACCTCTGTCAGACCCAGGCTCTTGGTAGGCGGTGTCTGACGGGCCGGTTGGGGTTAGAATGAAAAGTGGCAGTTACAATCCCAAAAAAATAGTAGTTGTTAGTAGTCCTTTGTAGTCGGCATAGCAGAGTGTAGCAGGAGGAACATGGCATCGCAGAGCGCAGGCGGGACCATGGCGACAGCTGCAACCTCGATTCTGGAGCCTCCCTGATCCGAGGAAACATGCTGGGGGAAAGAACATAAGGACTCCGGGGAATGACTCCCAGAGCTAGGTTAGTAACAAGCATTTCTGGGACATGGATGCACATAATTGGAAAGATAGAAAAATAGAGGAGAGAGGAACTAGGTGTGTCACAGGAAGTCCCAGCTGTCTAAAACCACTATTACAGCATAACCAGGAGAGACAGTGTAAAGAGAGGAGCCTGGCCAGGCCACAACTCTCCCCAAACCCTCCCTGGCTAGGGTAGGGGGAGAGGCACCCAGGGCCAAGGTCATGAGGGTCAGGGCTAAGGGCAGGAAGGTCAAAGTAGGGGAAGGATACAGACCCGGGTTAGGGTAGGGAGAGAAAGATAGAGTTAAGATCAAGACGGTCAAAGTGGGGGATGGGATACAAACCCTGGTTAGGGTAGGGGGAGAGAAAATGGGGTTAGAGTCAGGAAGGTCAGAGAGGGGGGTGAGATACAAACCCTGGTTAAGGTAGGGCATATTATTATATATGCCCTAACTATAAGCTTTATCAAAAAGGAAAGTCTTAAGCCTACTCTTAAATGTGGAGACGGTGTCTGCCTCCCGAACCCAGACTGGAACCTGGTTCCACAGGAGAGGAGCCTGATAGCTGAATGCCCTGGCTCCTATTCTACTTTTAGAGACTCTAGGAACCTCAAGTAATCCTGCATTCTGGGAGCGTAGTGCTCTTGTAGGGTTGTAGGTACTATGAGCTCTTTAAGATAAGATGGTGCCTGACCATAAAGAGCTTTGTAGGTGAGAAGAAGGATTTTAAACTCTATTCTGGATTTTACAGGAAGCCAATGCAGAGAAGCTAAAACAGGAGAGATGTGATCTCTTTTCTTGGTTCCTGTCAGAACACGCGCTGCAGCATTCTGGATCAGCTGAAGAGTCTTTATGGACTTTTTTGAGCAGCCTGATAATAAAGAATTGCAGTAATCCAGCCTAGAAGTAACAAATGCATGGACTAGTTTTTCTGCATCATTTTTTTAGACAGGATATTCCTGATTTTTGCAATATTACGTAGGTGAAAAAAGGAGATCCTTGAAATTTGCTTTATGTGGAAATTAAAGGACATGTCCTGATCAAAGATAACTCCAAGATTCCTCACAGTGGTGCTGGAGGCCAGGGAGATGCCATCCAGAGTAACTATCTCTTTGGATAGTGCCACGGGAGGTGCTTGGACCCCAGAACAATAACTTCAGTTTTATCTGAGTTTAACATTAGAAAATTACAGCTCATCCAGGTTTTAATATCCTGAAGGCACATTTGAAGTTTAGCTAACTGATTAGTTTCATGCGGTTTAATTGATAGATATAATTGAGTATCATCCGCATAACAGTGAAAATGTATGGAGTGCTTCCTGATAATATTGCCTAAAGGAAGCATATATAAAGTGAACAGGATTGGACCTAGAACAGATCCTTGTGGGACTCCATAACTAACTTTGGCGTGCACAGAGGATTCATCGTTAACATGAACAAACTGAGATCGATCTGATAAATAAGACTTAAACCAGCTCAGAGCAGTCCCTTTAATACCAATGAAATGTTCCAATCTCTGTAATAAGATATGATGGTCAATGGTATCAAATGCAGCACTAAGATCTAATAACACCAGTACAGAGATAAGTCCTTTGTCTGATGCAATCAGGAGGTCATTAGTAATTTTCACAAGTGCTGTCTCTGTGCTATGATGAGCTCTAAATCCTGACTGAAAATCCTCAAATAAGCTGTTGCTATGCAGAAAATCACATAGCTGTTTAGCGACTGCTTTCTCAAGAATCTTAGAGAGAAATGGAAGATTGGATATAGGTCTATAGTTGGCTAGAACTTCTGGATCAAGGTTGGGCTTTTTCAGAAGAGGTTTAATAACAGCTACTTTAAAGTGCTGTGGTACATAGCCTGTTAATAAAGACAAATTGGTTATATCTAGTAGAGAAGTGTTGACTAAGGGTAAAACCTCTTTAAGTAGCCTAGTTGGGATGGGGTCTAAGAGGCAGGTTGATGGTTTAGCTGAAGAAATAATTGAATTAAATTGATAAAGATCATGAAGCAAAGCAGTCTAAACATATATCTGGTTTTACAACTGTTTCTAAGGTTCCTGAGTTTAGAGATAAGTCAGTGCCAGTTAAAGGCAGGTCTTGGTGGATTTTGCTTCTAATAGTTATAATTTTATCATTGAAGAATCTCATGAAGTTGTTACTACTAAGAGCTATGGGAATACTTGGCTCAGTAGAGCTGTGACCTTCCGCTAGCCTGGCTACAGTACTGAAAAGAAACCTGGGGGTTGTTCCTATTTTCCTCTATTAATGACGAGTAGTACGCAGTTCTGCATTCCGGAGGGCCTTCCTATAAGTTTGAAGACTATCTTGCCAAATTAAATGAGAATTTTCCAATTTAGTGGAACGCCAAATCTTCTCAAGTTTCCGCGATATTTGCTTTAATTTTATGAAGTTTCAGTGTTATACCATGGAGCTAACCGTCTTTGTTTTATTATCTTCTTTTTAGAGGGGCAACTGAGTCAGTATCATTCGCAGCGAGCCTGCTGTTTATCAACAAAATGATCGATTTGGGAGGGACTGAAATTAGCATAGAGTCCTCCGTTACTTTGTGACTTGGTAATGAATTAAATGCTAATGGAATCACATTCTTAAATTTAGCTACAGCACTATCAGATAGACATCTTGTAAAGCAGGTTTTGCCTAATGGGCGTGTAGTTCAGCAGTATAAACTCAAAAGTTATCAAACAGTGGTCAGATAAAAGGGATTCTGTGGGAACACTATTAAATGTTCAATTTCAACACCATACACCAGAACAAGATCGAGGGTGTGGCCAAAACGGTGAGTCGGTTTATGAACACTTTGAGAGAAGCCAATAGAATCTAATAGAGAGATAAACGCAGTACTAAGGCTGTCATTCTCATCATCCACATGAATATTAAAATCCCCTACAATAAGAACTTTTGTCCGTTTTTAGCACTAAATTTGACAAGAACTCTGCAAATTCAGATAAGAATTCAGAGTATGGACCAGGTGCTCGGTACACTATACAACCAATAGAACTGGTTGCAGTGATTTCCAACTTGGGTGTGAAAGACTAAGAACAAGACTTTCAAATGAGTTATAATTTAGTTTAGGTTTAGAGCTGATTATTAGACTAGAATCAAAGATGGCTGCAACTCCACCTCCTCGGCCTGTGCCTCGAGGAATTAGTATTAATATGACTGGGGGGTGGATTCATTTAGACTAACATATTCTCCATCACCCAGCCAGGTTTCAGTAAGACAAAATAAATCAATATTAGAATCTGATATTAATTCATTTACTAGTACACCTTTAGAAGAGAGAGATCTGATGTTTAAGAGTCCACATTTAATTCTCCTATTCTTTTTATTGCACTTGTGGTTTTAATTGCTATGAGGTTTTCATGCACAGCTCCTCCTCTGTTTACCTTTGATTTAAATAACTTCAATGGTCGGGGGCAGACACCGTCACTATGGGGTTTTGACTAGGTAACCCCTGGAATGGAGGAGCAGAGAAGTGTGTCAGACTGCGACTCTGCCTCCTGGTCCCAACTCTGGATTGTCAGGGGATTAGGTCCACTAATAAACGCCAAGATTTCTAGAAATGAGAGCTGCTCCATCCCAAGTGGGATGAATGCCGTCCCTCCGAATCAGACCAGGTCTTCCCAGAAAGACTGCCAGTGATCCACAAAGCCCACATCATTATCTGGACACCACTCGATAGCCAGGGCTTTTTAAATGATGACATGCGGCTATACATGTCATCGCTGGTTAGATTTGGCAGGGGTCCAGAGAAAACTACGGTGTCCGACATTAACTGCGTATGTACACACCGATTCAACATTGATCTTGGTGACCTCCGCTTGGCGAACCGGGAGTCATTAACGCCAACGTGAATAACAATCTTACTGTATTTACGTTTATCCTTAGCCAGCAGTTTCAAATAAGACTCAACATCGCCCGCTCTAGCCCCCGGGATGCATTTAACTATGGCTGCTGGCTTCGCTAACTTCACGTTTCTCAAAATGGAGCTGCCGATAACCAGAGTTGGTTTCTCAGCGGGGGTGTCTTGAGTGGGGAAAATCTGTTAGAAACGCTAACAGGCTGCTGGTGGTCCGTGGCCCTGAAAGCTTAAACGACTACTTTTGCTACGAACAGTCACCCAGGAACCTTTTCCTGGCTGCTCAGGAGTTGCCGGGGACGGCTACCAGAGGCTAACTCAGGCTCAGGCCGGCCCGCACCGGCTACCGGGGGTGGCTAGCTACAGTAGCTAACGACTGATCTATCATGGTGCGGATCTGGACTTCTAACTCACTAAGCCTCGCCTCCACGTCCATAAATAAACTACACTTGTTACACATACCATTGTCGCTAAAGGATGCAGAGGAGTAACTAAACATCGCACACACCGAGCAAGAGAAAGTAGGAGAGGGAGACAACATGGCTAACTGCTAAGCTAAAGTTGCTAGCAGCTAAGCTAAAGTACGGTAGCGTTAGCTACCAAGCGTCAAAAACAGCTGTTATTTAACGAAGGTAAATTTTAAAAATGAAAATATCGGTGAGTGCTTAGGCAGAACTACTATAAGAATAACTGTTTAGTGGACAATTAGCCGCTGTAATAGCAAATCTAACAAACAGAACTGGTACTTAGTGAGCAGCAACACACAAGCACTGGAAACGGAAATGAGTCAGGTACGCTTACCGTAATCACCGTAGCACACATAGCGCTTTTCTAGTCTTAACTACTCAAAGCGCTTTTACATCATACAGTGGTTCACCTTTCACACACATTCATACACTGTGGCCGAGGCTGCCGTACAAGGTGCCACCTGCTCAGCAGATAAATACTCACACACATTCACACTCCGATGCGGGAAACTCGGGGTTCAGTGTCTTGCCCAAGGACACTTTTCACATGGGACTGCAGGGCCAGGGATTGAACCACCAACCTTCCGATTGGCAGGCAACCGCTCTACCACTGAGCCACAGCTGCCCCTTATGTTTCACCACCTGTTAACCACTAGCTGAAACAACCATTAATTCTACCAACACTATGACCTGATTAAAAGTCGCTAGAACGAAAACACCCAGCCCAGGACAAACGTTCTTCCATAAAAGCAATAAAACACAATCATTAACACGTAAAACAAATTACAATACGGGCGCTTTATAAGTTAGAGCACATGTCAACAATCTTAGGTAGGCAAAACAGTCTGACATAGGCAAAACAGCAGCGGCCACTATGACTTGGCTTGGCTGTATGGACAAAACAGACGACAGTTAATACATTTAATCGGCAAACTATGCAGCACATGTCAAACAACCTACCTTGACTGTACCATCCAGAGGCCCACAACACACCGAACGCTTGTCCTGAACCCAGCACACGAGGCAGCAACAGCAGGAAAGACCGTCGGCTCCTACCGGCCGAGGCTTTAGTTCCACGGTAAAACTGATCACACATAATCCATACACATTATGCACAGTCTTTGGCGACTCTGACAACCACTTATCTTTAAGAAGCCGAAGGGGACTGCACACAGTATGACCAAAAAACAACTCACAAGGACTGAAACCCAACGATTCCTGAGGAGTTTTACGCACAGGAAATAACAGAAGAGGGAGGCCTTCATCCCACTCTCGGTTGGACTCGAGACAGTATTTATGCAACATGAATTTTAATGTTTGGTGGAACCTCTCAAGTGCGCCTTGATGGATGTTAAGGACTTGAGGTTACATGTCTAACTTTTAATTCTCTCATCACTTGTGCAAACAGCATGAACATGAAATTTGTGGCCTTGATCACTCTGTTTAGTTTTAGGCAAGCCGTCTCGGAGAAAATAACCACAGGCTGCACTCTCCACCTCATCCTCAGGCAGAACTTGGCTGTACAGAGCCTGAAGGGATGGGTCATCTCTTTGCTCTTTCACCAAACTACTGCAAGACATCGGCAAGGGATAGGCAGGCACAGGGAATACCCGGGACACCTTACCCACACGGCCTAACAAGACAAAAAAACATCACTGGCCCGGCTCATAGCACGTGTCACTGCACAATCGGAAAGAACCCCCAAAATGTCTTTGGGTGACTCAGAACCATCTAACTCGTGAATTTGAGTATCCCCCGAAACAGATGAAACAGGCCACATACAGAGTTGCCAACTTTTCCAAAAACCTTGGAGTGAGATTTGGTGGGGCCGACCCATATTTTGCCGCGTACAAAGCAATTTCTTTGGCTCTTTCAGCATCACTATCCCTCAGGGTTTAAATTGGGATTTGTTTTATGTGGGGGGGATGGGGGGCTCTCCCTAGGGGGGTCTGGGGGTATGCCCCCCCAGGAAAAAATTTTGAAAAATAAACCATTAAATGGCACTTTCTGGAGAGTTTTGTGCAAAAAAATGGAGAAATCAAGTCTTACATGATATGTGCAAAACTGTAGGGTTAAGAACCTTTGTTTTGTCGTATTAGGGCATTCAGAATTTACATTATTTACATTATTACCTTCTTATGATATAAGAACTGACCCAGACAATGTGCCAAACATAATGAGCCACATGAAGAGACAGTAGCATATGTCAGCAACAGCTGAGAAGATTTGGGTCTAGGGTGAACAGGTCCAGGGGTCCCTGGTGTAGGGACCAGGGACCCAAAGTTAAATTAATGTTGAGGGATCAGCTAAGACCACTGAAATTCTAAAGAATGAGGAACCACTGATTTGCAGAAATTCTAATACTTTAACCTTTGTGCCAAGCCTCAGTAATGTTTGGCCCTCATCATCTGTGCCCCCCCACTTACTGTGTTTACTTTTTTGGGAAAATAAAGACAATTTGTTCATTTAAGCAGCATGTAAAGCTGCTGCCAATACTTGTCAGGTACTGCAAGTTGTACAGTGGGTACGGAAAGTATTCAGACCCCTTTAAATTTTTCAATTGCAGCCTTTTTTCCAAAAATCAAAAAAAGTTCATTTTATTTCTCAGTAATGTACACTCAGCAACCCATCTTGACAGAAAAAACAGAAATTTTTTTGCATATTTATTAAAAAAACAAAAACTGAAATATCACATGGTCATAAGTATTCAGACCCTTTGTTCAGTATTTAGTAGAAGCACCCTTTTGATCTAATACAGCCATGAGTCGTTTTGGGAAAGATGCAACAAGTTTCTCACATCTGATTTGGGTATCCTCTGCCATTCCTCCTTGAAGCAGATCCTCTCCAGTTCTGTCAGGTTGATGGTAAACGTTGGTGGACAGTCATTTTCAGGTCTCTCCAGAGATGCTCAATTGGGTTTAAGTCAGGGCTCTGGCTGGGCCATTCAAGAACAGCCACAGAGTTGTTGTGAAGCCACCCTTCGTTATTTTAGGGTGCTTAGGGTCATTGTCTTGTTGGAAGGTAAAACCTTCGGCCCAGTCTGAGGTCCAGAGCACTTGGAAAAGGTTTTCGTCCAGGATATCCCTGTACTTGGCCGCAAACGGCCGATTGCAACCAGTCGTCCTGTCCCTGCAGCTGAAAACACCCCCACAGGCATGATGCTGCCACCACCATGCTTCACTCAGACTGTATTGGACAGGTGATGAGCAGTGCCTGAAAATCCACACATTTTAGAATTAAGGCCAAAAGTTCTATCTTGGTCTCATCAGACCAGAGGATTTTATTTATCACCATCTTGGAGTCCTTCAGGTGTTTTTTAGCAACTCCATGCGGGCTTTCATGTGTCTTGCACTGAGGAGAGGTTCCTTCGGGCCACTCTGCCAAAAGCCCCGACTGGTGGATTGCTGCAGTGATGGTTGACTTACTACAACTTTCTCCCACCCACTATTTTCTGGACAAAGCCACATTTCTTTGGTTCTTTCAGCATCACTATCCTCAGGGTTTAAATTGGGAAGTTTGGGGGGATGGGGGGCTCAGCCCTAGGAAGGGTTCTGGGGGTCCCAAATGCCCCCCATTTGAAAATAAACCATTAAATGGCACTTTCTGGAAGTTTTGTGCAAAAAATGGAGAAATCAAGTCTTACATGATATGACCAAAACTGTAGGGTTAAGAACCTTTGTTTTGTTGTATTAGGCATTCAGAATTTACCTCATTATTTACATTATTACATTCTTATGATATAAGAACTTATATAGACAATGTGCCAAACATAATGAGCCACATGAAGTCCAATCAGCATATGTCAAACAACAGCAATAGAAGGTGAAGAACCAGCTGAGAAGATTTGGGTCTAGGGTGAACAGGTCAGGGGTCCCTGGTGTAGGGACCAGGGACCCAAAGTTAAATTAATGTTGAGGGATCAGCTAAGACCACTGAAATTTAAAGAATGAGAACCAGTTTTGATTTGCAAAAATTCTAATCTTTTTTTTGTGCCAAGCCTCATGTTTGGGTGCCCCCCCCACTTACTGTGTTTACTTTTTTGGGAAAATAAAGACAATTTGTTCATTTTGGAAAAGGCTGCAATGAAACAAAGAGTGAAAATTTAAAGGGGTCCAATACTGTCAGGTACTGCAAGTTGTATGATGGCAGCGCTTGCGTTGAAACAAAACTTTTGGATTTTGTTGAAATCAAAGGAGAAACTGCAGCAGAGGTTGCAGAGGAGATTCTTGTGGTTGTCCGGAGACATGGTCTAGAGGAAAAGGTTGTGGCCTTATCTGCTGATAACACAAACACAAACTTTGGAGGAATTAACAGGGCAGGAAGGGTGAATGTCCACACCAAGGTCAAAGATTCCCTTCAGCGAGAGGTGATTGGCCTTGGATGCCCGGCACACATCATTCACAACACAGCACGAACTGCACTGGACATGGTTCCTCTAGATGTGGATTATCTCCTCACCAGGGTCTTTGGCTATTTCCACATTTTTACAGTCAGAGACTGAAAACCTTTTGCAATTTTGTGGGTCAAGAGTACCACAATATTTTGGGACACAGCAATGTCCGCTGGCTGTCGATGCTCCCAGCCTTGGAGAGAGTCCTACAAATGTATGCCCCCCTCAAGTAATTTTTCCTCTCCGAAGACAAAAGTCCTGTTGTTGTCCGCAGGCTGTTTGAGGATCCCTTGACCGAGCTGTGGCTGACCTTTGTCCACGGTAACCTGGTTATTTTCCATGAGGTCATAAAAATGCTTGAAGGCCAGGACCGCTGTGCAGTTGAGTCTGCTGCCATTCTCAGAAATTTCCAAACCAAACTCACTGCAAGGCGCGATGACAACTTCCTGCCAGTGATGGCAAGAGATCTTCTGAGTTACCTGGAGGAAAATGGTGCTATCACAAAAGAGACCTTTCTGGGGAATTCAAAGTGTTTGTTTGACACTGCAGTAAAGTACTTGGATGCATGGGCAAAGCATGTGGATGACCTCCATCTACTTCTGAAAAAGCAGCCTCAGCGATTGGAAATCGAAAAGGCAGTAGCCACCATCCAAAGGAAATGCCCCAATGTGGCAATTGATGAAGATCTTCTTTTTGATGAGGTGTCTGGTCTCCAGGAGTTCCTTCAGGGGGGGATACTGGAAGAATGGAAGAGAAATGAGACACCTCTCACTCAGAGATGGGCAACAGTAATAAGCCATTTCGAACTCACTGAAATTCCACACACCAACCTAGCTAAACTGGCACCTGTGGTAATCTGTTTACCAGGAAGCAATGCTCCCGTTGAGAGGGTTTTCTCTCTGATGAACGATGTGTGGACTGCAGAAAGAAATCGCTTCACAGTCTGTACCATGAAGGCCCTGCTCACAGTGAAGACCAACTTCAACCTTCCATGCCAGGACTTTATGGAGAAGCTGGCCAACAACAAACAAATCCTTAGAAAGATACACTCCTCTGAAAAATACACAGATTAGGTTACATCTGTCAGGATTAGGGGTGGGAATCTCTGGGGACCTCACAATTCGATTCCAATTCAGAGGCCAAAGATTCAATTCTAAACGGATTATCAATGCATCGCGACACAACCATTTTTTTTCTGTACATTTACATGCGTGATTTAAAAAAATATACATATAAATCTGAGTTTGTTAGATTTTCACATATTACAGTATTCGTTACACACAAGTTTTAATGAAACGTTTTGTCTACTGAGGTTTTTATTGTGTAGTCATTCCATGCTTAAAGATGCTTGTGAAAGTCACCTTCTGTTACATTAATCTTCCATGGCAGAGGCTCAGTCATGTTTAAAGGTGGAGAACATAAAACATGAGGTGGTTAGATGCCATGTGATAAAGTATGTATGTACAGGGGCCTTTATGTGTTTCGCCTAATTATTTTATGAATGTTTTATTCGATTATGTGTATATATACAAAAATCATTTATTTTTTTGTTTTGGACATTGTTGTGTTAAACTCTTAAGTTGTTGTCCATTATGCCATCCTCTTTCAGTCACTCTGTTGTCTGGAGACAGTAACTTTTAAATAAAAATCAACACATTTTTTTCACTTGTTAAAAATCCATTATTAACTTTTCAGAATTGATTATCGAATCGCTCTAGAATCGCGATGCATTTAAGAATAAATTTTTTTACCCACCCCTAGTCAGAATATATTCAATGTGCATGTTATTGACTTGAGTCTTGATTGTTTCTTCTATGACCTTGATTGAATTTAACTAAATTGTTTACTGAAATTGTGTAGTGTGTTTTGATTGTACTTTCTTAGATTCTACAGTAGGCCTAAGAACCTACAAACTTGAAAGGCCTTTTTTGTTTTGCTTAGCCAGAGTATCCAACCATAAGGCTTATTTTATTGCCAGATTCCAGAAAATCTCACTTACAAATATATATATTTCTACTGGTATGCTTCCAAGTGACATTAATGCAAAAATATGAAGAAAAACCTATTCCAGCTGTGTGTGCATGGTTAAAATTCTGAAGTATTTCCATCCATAGATACAAAAGTAATCAAGTCTAAACTCTGAATTTCTTTTCAAAGTGCACCAGATTAATGCATTTAAATGTTAAAACAGACAAGATTTTGTGCCCCATTGCAGTTCTAGACGCCCCTAGGGGAGTGTCCCCGTTTTAAGTTTACAAAAGATAAAAACACGATCTGTTTTGGACGTATTTACGCTTCTGAGCTGAAAATGTCCCCGGATTTTGTCTGAGAAATCTGGTCACCTTATCCCACTACCTACAATAACACACCAGGGCCAGCCACACCCACCACCTCCACTGGGACATCGTACCGCTCGGTATACGTACTTTCATACTCATGTATCCTAGCTGGCTGTTTTTATTTTTATTTTTAATTGTGTGGTGTAATGTTTCGGCATTAGTTAAAATCATGGTGGCATATTTCAACCTTTTGACACATTTCAGGCTTCAAACATAAAGATATCAAATTTTTATTTTTTTGTGAAGAATCACCAACAAGTGGGACACAATTGTGAAGTGGAATGAAATCTATTGGATATTTTAAACTTTTTTAGCAAATAAAAAACTGAAAAGTGGTGCGTGCAAAATTAAATTGGGCGTGTGTAGATAATATAAACTGTTTTTCAATGTCTACTTTTCCATCAAATTGTGACCTGGACAGAGGAAACTTCAAACAATAATTATATGCAAATTCTATCTGTTTTTATAAATAGAAGGTATACATGTTAAAAAAAAAAGAAAAGTAGCAGTTAAAATTAGCTCGTAGTTTACTGCATACATATAACATTAGCTTATTTTACAGGTCAAGAAATGCAAAATATGATCAGCAACTACAAGGTAAACGCTACCAGCTAATGAGCTATCACAGGCAGATATGACATGCAGTAAACTGCAAGTGAGAAAGATTAAAGAGTACTGTAGATTTGCGTCAATCACCATATGAAAGTCATAACACCATTAAACACCCGCTAACACAGTAAAGGTAGGTGTTAGTGTGTTAAATGGTCAAGAGTTGTCAGTTCATGATGAACAAAACTACACAGTGGACTTTAACTGTATTCTTAAATATACTTGTGATACAACTGTAAACTTACCAGGACAGGTTGGATGACTAACCTAAAACTTTCTCCTTGTCTGCAGTCTGGAAGCAACACCATCATCGGCAGCTGTGTCTGATTGCCCTTCATGTTGAATATATTTGTGTGTACAGTATATAGTTAGTAATGTTTGAATAAATGTTATAGTAAAGATACATGTAAACCTTACGAAGTTTTACAACAGATAGCATCTGGATAATACACCATGTCACAATTTAACGGAAAAAAACAGTTTATTTTATATACACACGCCCAAGAACTTAACCCTCGCGCTGTCCTGTCTGTTGTATAGCATTATATGTCAGGAAGAAGGTGCTCTGGTCAGATGAAACCAAAATCAAACGGGAGTGCGCAGCTCCTGCATATGTATTTAAAGCAACAAAACACACCATCCCCAGCTCAAAACATGGTGGTGACAGCCCTGGCACGTGGTGTAGGTTTTACTGTCCTTCTTAGATGGGCAAATCTGGCACCTCTTTCTTTTTACTCACTTCCCCGTCGGTGGTACCCCCTGGCGCGAACAGTCTCGTGTGGCGGAGGGTCAGGTGGCCCGCACGCAGTTCTAATGGTCCTCACTAGCGGGGAGGCCTCGGATCGCCGGCAGGGCCTGTCTTTTTCTCTATGAGCGGGGTGGCGCTTTGCCCAGCTGTTCAAGGAACACCCTGCGCTTGTTCGATTACCCGCGAGCCAGTCTGGGTTCATCTCGCCATATCACATACATCAAAATGCACGCGGACACATGGTATGTTGTGGAATACGGCCATGGGCCAGGGGAGGTCATTCTCCTGCAGCTGTAGGTGGAGATGACCTTGTCCAGGTTATCCACACCTCCCTTGGTGGCGTTGTACCTGAGTATCAGGTTGGGCTTCCGATCGGGAGCGTTCACTGAGCCGGTTGAGGAAGACGACGGCAATGTGCAAAACTTGTGTAGAAGCGGAACGCGCATGCCAGACCGGGAATGTTCGCACCACGGTAGCGTGGTCATGACAAGCACGTTCCTGTTCTTCTTCGGCATGTAAGAGACAAGGGTGGTGGTGGTGGTGGTGCTCGCACCGTGCCGGTGAAGGCGAACCGGGAAGACAACGCGGGTCTGCCCTTGGTCGCGAGCAGCTCGGGCGGAAGTTCGGGTTTTTTTTTGCTAAAAACAGTCCCGAGCATGGTCAGACCTGTTGCGTGAGCCGCTGTCCGAGCTCCCACTTGAGGTGAAGAAGTTATCACAAAACGTTAAAGCGGTCCGGATAGGCCCTCTGTGAGGTCCAGTGAAATGTGCCTTGGTTCTTCTCACATCGCTTGAGCAAGGGGGCGCCCGTTGTTGTTGTTGTTGTTGTTGTTGTTGGAGGCGTGTCCTTAGACTTGCATCTTCCACGCGTCAAGCTGGATTTAGCATCGCAGGCGACCCAGGTCTTGATTCCGCCTTGGCCGGTTTGCTGGGCATGTATTGTCCTAAAGGGACAGCGACCTGAGAGAGATGGAGACATGGCAGATGTGTTATATAGGTTTCTGTCCCTGAGAAACATTGGCTGAGTGAGTGGAGTGAACGAATAAATGAAGGGTGAATGAATGAATGAACGAATGAATGAATGAATGAATGAATGAATGAAGAGGCAATAAAGAGACACATAATAAACACATTATATTGGTGGACTTGTACTACTTTGCTTGTCTCGCTTTAGGCTTCAATCTCGTCTTTGTACATTTCATTTTTTTTTTTCATTTACCTCTGAAAGGAACCAGCTGTTCGTCCACCGTGACATCCGGAACCCGGGTTGTACATGGAGCACGGCAGCCTCGCGGACCATCTGTCCCACAGCTGTCTAACCGTGGCTAGCTTGTCAGAAGCGTCTCTGGGCTCTCGTCTCACGGTCGTCGGTCCAAAGCAGCTTTGAGTAGGCGTAGAATACTTTGAGCGGCATGGTCGCCCGAATATCGCACGGCCGCTTTCCGCGTGCCAGAGACTGGCAGCGGCCTCCCCCACGGGACCTGTCAATGTACACGCCAGCCAAGATGAGCAGTCCAACATAGCAGCCTCGACCGCGCTCATGCCCGCCCGCCACCACGCGTTCCGCTGTCGGTGCGCTGTGCCTCGAGATTGGTCATCTCGAGTATGATCTTTTCGATGCGGGCGTAAGAAACAACCCGAAAGCCGAGTTCATATCACGCACCAGTGACACCGCGCACGGGGTGGGCCCGGGGTATATGGGCTCAGGTACATGTCTAATTAGGTTGCGGTTGACAAAAATTGGTTTGGTTTTTCGACATTAGATCACGGGGTGGCTGCCATACATCTTGTTGTTGTTGTTGTTGTTGTTTTGCTCCGTCGTTGTTAATCGTCGTTGGTGTCGTCGTTGTTGGCGTTCTTCTTCTTCTTCTTCTTCTTCTTCTTGTTCTTCTTGTTCTTCTTTTGTTCTTCTTCTTGTTCTTCTTGTTCTTCTTCTTCTTCTTCTTCTTCTTCTTCTTGTTCTTCTTCTTCTTCTTGTTCTTCTTCAGATCTTGTTCTTCTTCTTCTTTCTTCTTCTTCTTCTTGTTCTTCTTGTTCTTCTTCTTTTCTTCTTCTTCTTCTTTCTTCTTCTTCTTCTTCAGAGTGTCCTCCGGTGCCTTCAGGTCCATATTCGTAGACGTTGCTTCCATTGACGGATAGTCAAAACGCTTGCGTACCACCATGGCTTATACCTGCTGAGGACATTATAGTTGTGTACCGCGTTTTGCCCTCCTTGTGATCCGGATATCGTTTAGTAGGCCTAGTACAGATGATGTTCCTGCGAGGTCACTGTCGGTCGGTTTCTTTCGTCTGAGTTTTCGGAAAGCGAATCTTGGGTCTGGGTTTCTTTGGAAAGCGAATCTTAGGTCTGAGTTTCATTGGAAAGCGAATCTTGGGTCTGAGTTTCTTTGGAAAGCGAATCTAAGAGTTTCGAAAGGTCTGAGTTTCATCGGAAAGCGAATCTTAGGTCTGGGGTTTCCAAGATTAGGTCTAGGTCCGAGTTTCATTGGAAAGGAATCTGAGTTTAGGTCTGGAGTTTCATCGGAAAACGAATCTTAGGTCTGGGTTTCGTGGAAAGGAATCTTAGGTCTGGGTTTTTGGAAATGTTAGGTCTGGGTTTCATCGGAAAGCGAATCTTAGGTCTGGGTTTCATTGGAAAGCGAATCTTAGGTCTGGGTTTCATTGGAAAAAATCTTAGGTCTAGGTCTGGGTTTCTTTGAAACGGAAAGCGAATGAAAGCTGAGTGACCCATGGTGGTAGGGCAGCAGCCGAAGGGGTCACATTGACCCACCGGTGGTAGGGCAGCAGCAGATAGGGTCACATTGACCCACCGGTGGTAAAAAAATAATCAGTTGACCCACCGGTGGGAGGGCAGCAGCGATAGGGTCACATTGACCCACCGTAACTCTGTACAATCTCATGTGAATAAAGTAATGCGTGTCCCACAGTGTCAAACGGACCTTTATTGTTCATCACGATCATTATGGGGTCACATTGACCCACCTGCGGTAGGGCAGCAGCCGATAGGGTCACATTGACCCACCGGTGGTAGGGCAGCAGCCGATAGGGTCACGTTGACCCACCGTAACTCTGTACAATCTCGTGTGAATAAAGTAATGCGTGTCCCACAGTGTCAAACGGACCTTTATTGTTCATCATGATCATTATGGGGTCACATTGACCCACCTGCGGTAGGGCAGCAGCCGATAGGGTCACATTGACCCACCGTAACTCTGTACAATCTCGTGTGAATAAAATTGCGTGTCCCACAGTGTCAAACGGACCTTTATTGTTCATCTGATCATTATGGGGGGTCACATTGACCCACCTGCGGTAGGGCAGCAGCCGATAGGGTCACGTTGACCCACCGTAACTCTGTACAATCTCATGTGAATAAAGTAATGCGTGTCCCACAGTGTCAAACGGACCTTTATTGTTCATCACTGATCATTTGGGGTCACATTGACCCACCTGCGGTAGGGCAGAATGGCAGATAGGGTCACGTTGACCCACCAGTGGTAGGGCAGCAGGCCAAAGGAGATGTTGACCCACCGGTGGTAGGGCAGCAGCCGATAGGGTCACATTGACAATAAATAACTCTGTACAATCTCGTGTGAATAAAGTAATCGTGTCCCACAGTGTCAAACGGACCTGTATTGTTCATCATGATCATTATGGGGTCACATTGACCCATTTTTGCGGTCAGGGCAGCAGCCGATAGGGTCACATTGAACCGTAACTTCTGTACAATCTCGTGTGAATTAATGCGTGTCCCACAGTTTCAAACGGACCTTTATTGTTCATCGTGATCATTATGGGGTCACATTGACCCAAAACTCTGTAAAAATCGTGTGAATAAATTAATGCGTGTTTCCCACAGTGTCAAACGGACCTTTATTGTTCATCGTGATCATTATGGGGTCACATTGACCCACCGTAACTCTGTACAATCTCGTGTCACATTGACCCACCGGTGGTAGGGCAGCAGCAGCCGATAGGGTCACATTGACCCACCGGTAGGGCAGCCGTGCTATTGTATGTGATTGTCCTCCGGTAGGGCAGCAGCAGATAGGGTCACATTGACCCACCG
>CM049381.1:11409813-11480488 GCA_026937815.1 Etheostoma perlongum
AGACCTTACAGTTAGACATTACATTACAGTTAGACATTATAGACATTACAGTTAGACATTACATTACAGTTAGACTTTACAATACAGTTATTACATTACAGATAGACTCTTAGTACTTGCATACATTGCACATTACATCATATTTCCACATGCCTGAGGACAGTGCAACAATCTAATGCCACCAATCTTTCTTCTGTGTCAGTGCCCTACTGCTATAAAGTTAAAGTTAAACACTCTATTTCTGAGTCTCAGCGAGGAAATTGCCATCCATTGGGACCCTAAGAGAAAACAACTGTTAGGGGCCAGTCATCTAGTGTAAATGTAAATGTGCTGTATTTATATAGCGCTTTTCTAGTCTTAACGACTACTCAGAGCGCTTTTACATCATACATTCACCATTCACACACATTCATACACTGTGGCCGAGGCTGCCGTACAAGGTGCCACCTGCTCATCAGATAAACACTCACACACATTCACACTCCAATGCGCAGCATGGGGGGCAACTCGGGGTTCAGTGTCTTGCCCAAGGACACTTCGACATGGGCAGGGCCAAGGATTGAACCACCAACCTTCCAATTGGCAGGCAACCGCTCTACCGTTGAGCCACAGCCGCCCGATAGTGTCTGTCCTGCGATGTGTCAGGGGCTGGATATGTCTTTTTCTCAAATGACAAATCGGTGCATGTGAAGTTAATATAACAAAGATACTTCTCAGAAGCAACTTCTGCAGTTAATTTCACTCTAATTTGATTTAAATTGTAACATATTTTGCATAACTTTGTGTAAAAAAACAACAGCACGATATGTAGTAAGTTCTTATTTTCAATGTATTTAAAATAGAGTACAGCTCTTCTCTTTGATCTTTACAGCTAAAAGTAGAGCAAAAGTACAGCAGAAAGCAAACACACAGCATAAACCAGGGTGTATTATTATGGCCTGTGCATTAGTCATGTTGTTGTAAAGTTAGTAGACACTTACATCTGGGTCATGTGGTCCAGCAGTGGGAGCAAAGCCCCCAGTGTAACACTTTGTTTTGACGTGATTAAGATTAGAGCCACCAGGGCTACTGTCACCTCAGTCACAATCACAGTCTGATGTGAATGAATGGATGTACGAAAAAACTGGTGGTATAAATAATAAATGTAAGGACTGTGGTAAGTGAAAGATCTCTGTGGAAATGATTCGAAGTAGGCACAGGAAAAAGACTAACATATCTCATCATCTTTTAGACGGATTGTCAAGAACATAGACAGAGTTTCCTGGTGCACAGAGGATAAATTCTACTGCTGTTCGTGATTCTCTACGTTTGAATCTAGCACCATTATCAGCTCAAAATGTGTTCAATACTTTACTTTAGGACCAAATACCTGCAAAACCAATGGCATTCCCATCGGCCTCAGCTGCTTTGTTTTAGTAGCCTAATCATTAAAACATGTTAGCATGTTTACAAGCTAAATTCATAAATTAGGTTAATTAATTAATTAGGTAAGTATACCTTAACAGCCTGTTAGCATCAACATTGTGAACATGTTAGCCTGCTAACGTTAGCAGAACACTGCCTCATAGAGCTGCTGTCATGGCTGTTCTTGTTTAAATAAGGCATAGGCTACTGTCTGGAGAATCATCATTAGGTTGTGATAAATATAGAAAATGTGTTATCGTTAAACACCTGCTAACAAGGGTGTAATGCAGATTTTCTTGAGTATCTAATTACTGTAAAATTAGCAGGAAAAAGCATACATATAACCGGCAGGAAAATACCAGTTTTTGTTTTTCTTCTGCTTTATTTGTTTCATGGGATTTTAGAGTGGAAAATGGTTTACTGGTTAGTATAGCTATACACTTCAATTAAGATCACCTATTTACAACAAGGGATAGGCCATGACCACAAATGGGCTTAAAATGCCAGCATACATTTGTTGTTGAATGAATGAATAAATTAATAAATGAATTGTTTTATTTCAAACAACAAACAAAAAAATAAACTAAAATCTTAAAATACAAGACACTATGTATTTCACTTTAAGAAAAAGCAAGAATAGGCAAAATAAATAAATACTCTTATAGCTCTAGTGCTGCCTGCACGATCCGTCATGCACAGGTAATAACTCTGTTTCGAGGATTTATGACAAGGCATAAATCTGCCGTTCAACGCCCAACGTTAGGCTGGTCACGACAGGCTGTTAGCTAACGTTAGTTTAGCTAACATTAGTTCTGAGGCCGGTACCCCAAATGCTGCCAAACTACAGAAGTCCTGTTCTTCTTACAGACCATTGTCACTTGCAATCTGGTGTGGCAGTAGCTCAGTCCGTGGGGAGTTGGGAACCGGAGAGTTGCTGGTTCAAATCCTCGTTCAGACCGTGTGGACTGGTAGCTGGAGAGATGCCACTTCACCTCTTGGGCACTGTCAAGGTGCTCTTGAGCAAGGCACCGAACACCTCCCAAGCTGCTTGGGGCACTGGCAGCATGCTCACTTAAACATCCCTCCATTAGTGCATGTATAGGACCAGAGCATGTGTGTGTAATTCAGGCCTGTGTGTAGTGTGTAATAACAACAGAGTGTAAATTGTAATTTTCCCATAGGGGATCATGAAAGATTATAAATTTCCACCTCTCTCTTTTCCCTCCTCCACACTGTCACGTGATGACAACCACTCATAAGCATTTTTAGGCATTAAATAAATTATATTTAATATTAAATCCTTGTCTCCTATATACAGTGCCTTGCAAAAGTATTCGGCCCCCTTGAACTTTTCAACCTTTTGACACATTTCAGGCTTCAAACATAAAGATATAAATTTTTTTTTTTTATGAAGAATCACCAACAAGTGGGACACAATTGTGAAGTGGAACGAAATCTATTGGATATTTTAAACTTTTTTAGCAAATAAAAAACTGAAGTGGTGCGTGCAAAATTATTCGGCCCCTTTACTTTCAGTGCAGCAAACTCACTCCAGAAGTTCAGCGAGGATCTCTGAATGATCCAATGTTGTCCTAAATGACTGATGGTGATAAATAGAATCCACCTGTGTGTGATCAAGTCTCTGTATAAATGCACCTGCTCTGTGATAGTCTCAGGGTTCTGTTGAAAGCGCAGAGAGCATCATGAAGACCAAGGAACACACCAGGCAGGTCCGTAATACTGTTGTGGAGAAGTTTAAAGCCGATTTGGATACAAAAGATTTCCCAAGCTTTAAACATCACAAGGAGCACTGTGCAAGCGATCATTTTGAAATGGAAGGAGTATCAGACCACCGCAAATCTACCAAGACCTGGCCGTCCCTCTAAACTTTCAGCTCAGACAAGGAGAAGACTGATCAGAGATGCAGCCAAGAGGCCCATGATCACTCTGGATGAACTGCAGAGAACTACAGCTGAGGTGGGAGAGTCTGTCCATAGGACAACAATCAGTCGTACACTGCACAAATCTGGCCTTTATGGAAGAGTGGCAAGAAGAAAGCCATTTCTCAAAGATATCCATAAAAGTCTCGTCTAAAGTTTGCCACAAGCCACCTGGGAGACACACCAAACATGTGGAAGAAGGTGCTCTGGTCAGATGAAACCAAAATCAAACTTTTTGGCCACAATGCAAAACGATATGTTTGGCGTAAAAGCAACACAGCTCATCACCCTCAACACACCATCCCCACTGACAAACATGGTGGTGGCAGCATCATGGTTTGGGCCTGCTTTTCTTCAGCAGGGACAGGGAAGATGGTTAAAATTGAGGGGAAGATGGATGCAGCCAAATACAGGACCATTCTGGATGAAAACCTGTTGGAGTCTGCAAAAAACCTGAAACTGGGATGGAGATTTATCTTCCAACAAGACAATGATCCCAAACATACAGCAAAATCTACAAAGGAATGGTTCACAAATAAACGTATCCAGGTGTTAGAATGGCCAAGTCAAAGTCCAGACCTGAATCCAATCGAGAATCTGTGGAAAGAGCTGAAAACTGCTGTTCACAAACGCTCTCCATCCAACCTCACTGAGCTCGAGCTGTTTTGCAAGGAAGAATGGGCAAGAATGTCAGTCTCTCGATGTGCAAAACTGATAGAGACATACCCCAAGCGACTTGCAGCTGTAATCGCAGCAAAAGGTTTCTCTACAAAGTATTAACGCAAGGGGGCCCAATAATTTTGCACGCCCCACTTTTCAGTTTTTTATTTGCTAAAAAAGTTTAAAATATCCAATAGATTTCGTTCCACTTCACAATTGTGTCCCACTTGTTGGTGATTCTTCACAAAAAATACAACTTTTATATCTTTGTTTGAAGCCTGAAATGTGTCAAAAGGTTAAAAAGTTCAAGGGGGCTGAATACTTTTGCAAGGCACTGTAAGTGCATTGCATTTTTCTTTTTTTAATGACGGTATTTAAACTGATGCTGTTGCTATTTTTTAAGACCCCGCGGTAAACCGTATTACTGTATTACTGATCAACCCTAACAACCTTAGATTGTTTTGCATTTTGCATGTCCTGAAATAAACTGAGGGACTGAATCTCCGTCATAGATGGGAGGTGGGACCAATTATTGGCCCACGAGACAACCAAAACCCTGGATTGTCTACAACATACTGTAGCAGCAGTAGACAAATCCTAATATTTTTGTATCTGGCATGCAGATGGCAGATTTTCTTTTTTTAACATAAGGTTAACATTTCCAAGTCACTGCTCTGCAGACATCAAAGTTGAACGCTAAATAATCATTTTAGTTTTCAAAAGCTGTCCAAAATGATAAACAGAAGTTGAAATTCCTTAAGGTGCATCCGAGTCACTTACTGATCCCCTTTGGAGAGAGAAGTACTGCAAATGTTTCTTATCTCCCTCTTTACGCTGTTGGTGAGCTCTAAGTGACAGAATTATTTTATTTCAAAGTGAATGCCTTCATCTTCAGTACTGGATTTTCTCTTTACTGGGTCATTTGAGGAGAGGATGGAAAGTTTCAATTGTTGATATCTTCAGAATGTCCAGAAAAGTGTCCTTCCTGTCCAGACTTCTTGATCCAATCTGGATTTCTGACCTTCTGTTCTTCATCTCGTCCTCCTGACAAAACGTTACCTCTCGAGTTTTTTTTAATCTTTTCATTGTTCGGGTGTTAATCTGATTAATCTTTTTCAATAGAGTTTATTCGGCTCTTTACAACACATTGAAACCACTCGCATACGGGGCCGTCGGACTGGGTGGAAAACGGGGACTGAGTATTAGGGCTGCACGATTATGGCCAAAATGATAATCACAATTATTTTGATCAAAATTGAGATCACGATTAATTATCACCATTATTTGTTGATTTTAACCAAAACAAATTTTATTGTCACATAGAGTATTTACAACTGCTTCACTTCACTTCCACACTGTGATACATTACTCTTATGTTGAAGTTGTAATTTTTATACATACAGCTGCAACACATGAAAATTATCATATCAATATTATATTTTTAAAAATGTATCTCTGAGAAAGCTCCTTTACTTGTTTTTAACAATAACTGATTAAAAGAGCAAGGGAGAGAGGGGTAGTGTGGTAGACATACTCTCAGAGAGACAGCTGACTCATTATGAATGGGTCCAGCACGGGGTCAGCAATGTTGCACACGTTGTGTATATGAAATGTCTGTATCGTCACTGCGCTGCATTTTTATGAGCTATGATATTCTGGCCATGGGTCATCTCTTGCCCAGGTCCAGCAAGCTCCGTCTCACGCGCTATTACTCAACGAACTGAAATTAGTTGCATTCAATAACTTCTTCTTTGTTTTTCGCCGTGGCGGCTGCAGAGATGGCGATGGCAGAGTTTACCAGCAGAAACACTGGTACAAATACAGGTTTGCCTCTCATGCTTTACAATAAACAGCTGTGTTAATAACAATTTAAACTGTGGACAAATGTCAGAAGTGTGGACCAGCGCTGTGTCTGTCGGTACACGATCCGTCCTGCCTGCACGATCCGTTCTGCGCATGTGCAATATGTTAGCGCATGCGCAGATGATAATCCTGATGTACGAGGATTTACGGCACTGCACAATCTGTTCCACAGCAGCGGTCTGCTGTTAGCCTCCACCGGAAAGCTAACGACGCTAGTTTAGCTAACAGCTAATTCGGCTAACTGCTAGCTGACAGCATGATTCAGCCTAAAATAAAGTTACTCAAACTAAACAGTGGGGAAAGTAGCTACAGCTAAATTAAGACTTTACAGCAGGGGTCTTCAACAGGGGGTCCGCAACCCCCTAGGGGGTCCGCGGAGGTACTGCATGGGGGTCGCGAAAGTTTTGGTTGATTAGACTTTTTTATATATCCCCCCCTGCAATTTTCAATCAGAGTGGCATGGCCACCCTACTCACTGTGCCTCGCACATGTTTAAAATAAAAACATGAATATATGAGCCTGTGTATTATTTGAGTATCTTAATATTGAATGCACAATAACAAGGTACATTTACACATGGCACTATAGGATCAGTTTGATATAACACAATTTTATACAATATATATAATTAGGGGGTCCCCGCTCCATCTCGCCATCAGTTTGGGGGTCCTTGGCCTGGAAAACGTTGAAGACCCCTGCTTTACAGTTATAATAAAGACAAGTATTTTGTGATTGCATTTTAAATGAGCAAAAGTAAAGTAGAACTGACGTAACAGCTGTTACATATTGAAATTTTCATTCATTCATTTTACATGCTGTCTCAGCCATAGACATGTATATGTCTATAGTCTCAGCTAGTGGTTAGCCGAATTAGCTGTTAGCTAAACTAACGTTAGCTTTCCGGTGGAGGCGGACAGACTTTCTTTAACTGCCTATGTGAACAGATTGTGCAGTGTCGTAAATACGCGTTCATCATGATATCATATACGCATGCGCGAACATCTTGCACATGCGCAGAACGGATTGTGCTGGCAGGACGGATCGTGTACCGACAGTGTCTCTTCATGTTGCTGGGAGCCGTGTGTGTGTGTGAATGGGGGCGGGGCTGCGCGGAGAGTAAGAGGAGAGATACTAACACAGGTAAGGTTTTACAGAAGAAATGGGTCATAACGCAAAATCAAACCATATCAATATAACATTGCTTTGTTTACGGAGTGGCAGCGGATGCGAGGACATTAGGTGCACCGGTGCAACCTAGAGGAAAAATATTAGTAGCTCCCTAGAGCCCTGTGAGCTAACAGACGCTAACTAGCACTGGTCACTGCTTTTGTCTGAAAATCAACACAGACGGGACAAAATGTTGCGTTTACTGGTAAACCTTGTGACCAAGGTATAACCGACTGCTATCTGCATATGAATTTTCCTCACGTTACTCTGTCCTCTGTGACTGTCTACATCTAGAAACTAAGCTGCGCGGTGCAGGGAACAACTCTGACTGGCTCATTATCAGACAGTGGTTTACGGAGCGTTAAATGACACATTTAAAATATTACTTGATTACGCAAATTTAATCATGGGAAGTCAAAATCGTGATCGTGATTAAAATTTGATTAATTACGCAGCCCTACTGAGTACCCAGGGCACTCGTGTGAGCCCAAAAAAGATGCTAGAATGAATAGCTCTGGATGCATGGAGGGGGCCATAGAAAATGCCTTTCTAGGGCCCAGATTTTTGTGCTTCGCCCCTGCTCACATAACCACAGATGTATGATTTGTCCTCAGCCGGTAACCATTGAATAACAAAAGCAATGTGTTAGGCACACCATGTAAATAGAACAGAGTGAACATAACATTGTCACAGGGACAAAACCTTTGGCATATGAGCTTTGCAGAAAGCCTGATGGCCAACACTCATCCGCTCCAAGATTAATAGACTCCTCATTTTAAAAACCTTCATCCAACCAGGCAGATCAGTCAATAGCATGCTCTAGTTTAAAGTGACAGTCCTCATGCCCCTGGGTCCATAACAACTGGCTGAGTGAATCACAGTGTTGTCCAAATACTTTAGGGTGGACTGGGTTTACTCCAAGAAGCAAATTAGCTGTTCTGTCATACATTGAGTCTATGTCTTCCATTCTCCATTGCAAATGGTGCTCTTTTCAAGGAGTGTGTGTGTGTGTGTGTGTGTGTGTGTGTGTGCGTGTGTGCGTATGCTTCTTCTTCATAAGCATTATGTTGAAGCTTTTTCTTTTCTTTTTTCTGTAGTTTTATTGTAAATTTTGGAAGATGTTAACCTGTTTATTTTCTTAATGTTGGAGGTGATTAGCTAAGCAAAATACATGAATAAACAAATAAATGATCAACAATAATGAATAAAATAGTGTAATATAAAAAAAGCTTCACCACTGCGGGACAGATTTTATATCTTGGACCCTGTTCAGTGGTCCAGAGCAGTTTCAGCATACATACTGCTCTTTATCCTGCAAACATGTTTCCCTCATCTCTTTTGATTGTAGAAAACTTTTTTTTAAGATGGGAAAGGAAACAAATTTTATTCTATTCTGTGCAATGTGCTAATGTAAAGTAGCCTAACGTCGTTATACTCAGATTCTAGTCAGAATATGAACGAACTTCCCAACCTCGAATGTTGTGGGCGGGGCTATATTTCTTTAACTGTCAATGGGCCATACTGACGCTAAATGAAGTAAAGTAATATATAGGATTTTGCTTCTACGTGTACGTTAGACAGTTAGTAGTAGGCTAATAGGCTAATTCGAAATTAATAACACAACAATAAAGCATATCCACTCAATACCAGCAGGCTTCTTTAGTGACTGTACATGTTAATGTTCATACCTGAGCCTAAACCATTGACTATGTATGACCTGAACCTACAAAAACCGACCGGAACTCGTCTTCTGCTCTGCGGAACTGTTTATCTTCTGCCATGTCTACACGGACAACAATAACAAACGGCAATTATTACGCTTCCGTTGCCCATGACACCGGAGCGAAGTTCTGGCAGCTTATTCTCCAATCAATTTATATCCACCCCGAGTCCACAAATAATCACTTTTGAAGTTATTTCCACTCGGACGTGGCTCCTGTAACCCCCGGCTGGAGTGGCAGACAACGCCTTTCGTTTGAACAAAGGAGGGCGGCTGATTATGGTGTAGCACGGAGCGCTAGCTCCGAGACAGCAGGTAGCTACAGCGACGCTCTGTTAACACACAAGCTAACACTGGCTAGCATAGACACTTCATCAAAAACTCGCATGCGTTGTCATTAATTAAAACAAGTGACATTTCTTAGTGAACTCAACCACATGTGCTATGCATAAGCTTGAGGTGAGAAAGGTTTTAAGCTTGTACATTGTGTCTAGCTAGCTGTGATTAGCGGTGTTAGCGGTTTGTTATTGCGATTGGTTAAGCTAAAAGTACAGTGACAAGGTGGTAACTGTTAACTTCTGAAAGTATTTACAATAGCATTAAGAGTTTCTTAATGTATATGCACTGGCTTGTGTTTGAGTATCTTACTATGTTAACTAAGTATATTTATTGAGTTATAGCTACATGGACTAATTTACATCGAAATACAGGCTACACCTTTTTACTAAACAAATGAACATACTCTGTATGCTTTAGCTTTAATCGTGGTTATAATTAGCTAAACTTGTTGTAACGTTACTATGAAAAAGATGTGTGCGTTTGTGTTAGACCCAGAAGAGTTTGGTATGATTGCACAATAAGATTTTTCATCAATGCGTGCGTGTTTTGGTGTATTTGCTAGCTAGTTATATCAGCATGTATTTATTTTCTTTGCTATGTTGTCTGCTTATGTTGCATAACCCTGTCCCTGCAGCTTATTGACTCACATCCATGTTGAGTCAGTGAGCAAAACGGGGGTGCAGTGACTGACGGCTGAGGCAGGTGGGAAATGCGTATCACTGAGTCTGACTCAGTGACACACATTTTATGGACTCACTGATACCCGATACCTTCACCCTCTGCTACTGCTGCTCCTCTGCTCTGAAAACAGAGTGCAGGGATGCCAGTGAACTGCTCCCCCAGAGAGGTTAAAAGGCCACTACCTGTAGAATTATGCAACAGTAAAAGAGTAATAGTGAGCTTTAGCAGAAAACTAGGGGGAAACAGAACATTTTCAAAAACAGCAGAAGGGATCAGTGGGATCACCTAGACTTAAATTATATTACATGAAGTGTGTAATGATTGAAGTGGGTCAAAGGTTGTTGTGAGGCTGTACGGATGCGGCACCAGGCGCCATACATATGGTTTGTTTTTAAATTTAAACTCAGATCTGTATTGAAATCTGAAATGTTCACACGTTACTTAACATGACTTTCTAATTTTAAACCTTTGGATGATTGCAGTTTTACGTAATTTGACAATTGAATGTAAACCGTATTTTTGATACATTTGCTTTTCCAGACTAACTCATGCATTATCTTGATTAAAATATGTTTCATCCATTACAGATATTGCTAATTTTACAAATGCATTTACAATAAATGCACAAGAAACTCCCAGGAAATAAATAAACAGCAGCAAAGGCAGAAACCCACTCACCATGGCATTGGTAGTTACAGAAAGATATGTTTACAAATGGTAGGGATGTACCGATGCTTCAGCTGGACATCGAAATCGACCAATGTCCACCCTACATCATCGGCCTTTTGGGAAATGAGTTGACATGTGCCGATGGCAGTAGTGGATGTTCATCTATTTTGCGTTGCCTTTATGTACTTGGTTTGATTTAGGCTACATTAACATTGCTACGTTTTTGTTTTTAAGTGGAGTTTTGAGCACACAAGTGGTTTTATCTCCAGTAGAAGAACTAGTCTCCATTTAAACTAACACGGCCAAACCGCATGTCTCATTAACATTCTTGTATACTGGGAATTTGCATGCTGGGGTAATGTATATTTTGCCTGTTGCTGGTAGTAAAAGCAATAGCTTAGTTTCAGAAAATGAGAATTTGTGACCCAATCAGGCGGCAAAACATTGGTGTCAAAACGGGGTCAGAATTATTTTCACCCGGTTTGTGAATGTGAGGTGTAAACATAGCAAAATATATTAAACCGAAATGTAGCAATCTAAATGTAGCCTCATACAACAGTAGCCAACCAAGGGTGCGGTAGTTTACTGGTGGTTTGCCTGCGGCTTGACTATTCCAGAAACCACGGCCACTGCCGGAGTCAGAGATGACGGGACAAAACAGAACTGTAACATCATCATCTTGCTTCCCTGAAGTCACCTGTGTGGCAACATGTTGCCTTCTTTGTGAGTGAGTTATGTAAACAAATAACAAATGTAAAGCATGTGGGCTCCAACGGGACTGGAAAAACTGGATATAGAGTTTCAGACCATACGTAGGCTAACCAGCAACCACGTGACTCATAAGCATACAACAAATCATTTTGAGTGATAAAACATACAGAAAATCCAAAAATCAAAGATACAAGACTGTGTACATATTTTCATTTCCAAGCGAAGGAACTACTCATCCCATAAACCACCGCAACCAACTGAATAAATGTTGTCGAAGATACAACTGCAAAAGAGCCTCTTAAACAACTTCCAATCCGACAACAGCCTCGTACACTTTTTCCTCCAAACATAGTGATTTTTATATAGTGAATGTACAGTTAGTAGCAGTTCTTTCAGTAGTAATCGTGTAATGATTGATTGACTCATACAGTATGAAGGGTACGGTAGCCTATCTAAAGGGAACCGACGATGTTAACTAGGCCTGCGCGATTAATTGTTGTAAAATCGCGATCTTGATTCATCCTATTCAAGATTACATTTTTAAATAACTTTGAATTAATTTTTAATTTTAATTTATTTTTATTTTTTTAAGTGTAATGACTGTAAATGTAAGCTGACTGCATCACAAATGATCAATTCTAATCAAAAATGTCTTGGTTCATATTTTTCCCCGAATTGTGCAGTCCTAAGGTTTTCCCCTTCTTTGTTTATTAAAGATTGTACAGTAGACAGTAACGTTACAGTAGCCTACACAGTACAGCAGCAAAGACTCTCCTGGACTTTAGGACTTTCATGGGTTTAGGGTTTAACCAAACAGTCACATGACATGAGTTCCACCAATCAGAGACATCACTGTGGGATTGTTCAGGATTGTGGGTAATGAAGTACTTATCCAAGACATAGTGAATAAAAGACATTTATCTCAAAACAAGTTTGGTGCCGCATGAACGTTTGGCATCTATATGAGCATATTCAATAGCTTGGTCACGTGGTAGCTGGTTTTAAGTCTACCATCAACGGTGAGGATTTTTATGTATTATGACTAATAGTCAATGGAGAAATTGCATTGTATTTTTACTTCTGGAACCAGTTGTGGGCGGGACTGTTGAGCTCTATGGTGCCTTCACAGAAACCTAATGGTGCATTTAATTGCGCCGCTAAAAACTAAAACTTGGAGAAACTCAAAATGTTTATAAATGTGTTTAATTACATTTCTGCTAATTTAAAGGAAATGATTTAAATGTTTTTTTATTTGATTTTTTTGTTTACCTGGTGCACATCAATGTCAGCTGAGAAATTTGAAAAGAGTGAATGCTTTCATCTCTGAGTTTAACAAGGTTCCTGCTGCAGCATTAATAGGAAAGTGGGCAATATGGAGAAAATCAAATATCACGATATTTTTGAACAAATACCTCAATATTGATACCACAACGATATTGTAGAGTTGACTATTGGTGCTTTCACAAAATATTTACACAAGGAGAATCTTGATAAATAATCATCAGTAATATGGCTATAATGACTAAGTGGGTAAAGGCAAATAATAGAACAGTTACAACAGTCTGGTAATTTTCTGAAAATTACATCACTTTACTGTAATGCAGCCTGTAAAACCAGGAAAAGACAACAATTATGCCATATTACAATATCAAAAATCTAAGACGGTATCTAGACTCATATCACAATATCAGTATAATATTGATATATTGTATTCCTTTTGGCTTTCTTTGATTACTTTGCGGGAGTCTGATGATGTTATTTTACAATGACAAAATGCCGTTCATACTATCAGAGACTTTGCAGTCTTGCGTTGTCAGATCTATCCCCACAGCGCCGTGTCAGCGCCGGAGTATAGGCTGGCTACACCGCCTATCTATTCTGATTTGGGATAGGGGAAAGAAGAATCTGCCTTGTTTGCATTTCTTTAAACCAATCACAACCGTCCTGGACAGTGCTTTGCCCTGATAGCGGCGATAGTGATAGGGAAAGATATCAGGTTTTATTCCAGAAAATCTTTGAGCCAGACTAGAGGATTTGTGGTTCTCAACTTTGTAGGCTCCCCTCTGTCTATTTTTGTTGAGATAGTCAAAAGAGTGTTTTTTTTGTGTATCTTTTTACGGTCCCATTATGAAAACCACAGCAGTATGGTCATGAATGTTTAAGAACAGATTGTCCGTATTTAACTCCAACATTTTATTTGTTGTATTAGCAAATTGGCTTGTATCTAAAGGAAAGTTTCAGAAGCTGTGTTATTAAATACCTCAGTTTCCTGCAGGTAGTCTCATATTACAAGACTATAACTCAACAGTTACTATTAGTCACCTTGTAGCTCATACATCTTTCCACAACATGGAGTTTAATTGCAATTGCCTTCTCTAATCGATGTCAAGCACTCCATTATTCCACTGTGATTAAAGGGTGTCTAAGCTGTTAATTCTTTGCTGTAGGAAGGAATAGAGTTAAACCTCATTATATCCCAGCGTCTCACCCAATAAACCATTTCTGTCCTTTTTATCTCTTTGCAATGTCAATATGAAACCAATAATATGTGAAATGCATACTATTTCCGGTGAAATAATACAGTATGCAACCACTGGACGCTACGCCGGCATAAGTATCCCACAAAGCAGTGCGGTAGAAACGACAATGTTCATACCAGGCAGACGAACAACAACCAAGGGAGCTACGTCAAAAATGCTTTCATTTACGTTTCTACATATTTCCGGTCTGGGATTTTGTCACCTGCGACTGTTGGTCTTTACCTTTCAGTAATTTAAACATTGTCTGGCAATGGCGCTAGAGCTAAGGAATGGGACGGTTACCGCAAAACAGCGATCACGTGATGCCTACTGCGGGTCTGATCTCGTCACTGTCATGACCGCAAAAAAAACTTGCACATGTGCACGTTGTGTCTAATGACATGGTGGTTACAAGGTGGTGATGGCGCAGTGGATATGACACATACCTTTGGTGTGGGAGATACATCAGCCAATGTGTCTTTGAGCAATACACTTAACTCATAGTTCCTCCAGAGACCTCTGATACATAGCAATTGTAAGTCGCTTTGGATAAAAGCGTCAGCTAAATGTAATGTAACATGGATTCCTTGATTCTAATGGCATGGATTGTGACTGATGACATTGTGTCTTACATGGATTCAATGTTTTCTTAACAAAACTTATACGTTAATATATTGTTGAAAGTCCAGGAGGGATTTATCCAGAGAAGCATGATTAAAATCCCCAGAGATAGCAATAAAGGCATGGGAAGGCAAAGACCTTTCTCCATTCTCAGCTGAGGTAGACACACACTAACGTTACAGCTGCAGTGTTTACCATTGCACATTAGTCTAGCAGCCGGCGGAGTTTACTTCTGTTTATAGCTTTATCCCAATAAATTGGCACGGTTGAGTTTCAGCCTGCATGCACATTTTGTAGCCTAAAACAGAGTGTCTTCTATTGGTAGAGAGAAACTGCAGAGTCGCCCTCTCTGCTATCCGTCTGCTCAGCTGCTTGAGGGGCAGGAACATATGCTGTAGGCTAAGGTTTAAGCTGATTTTGTTTTTGTAGAACGTGTAGCGGGACCATGGCGACCGCTGCTACCATGATTTTGGAGCCTCCCTGATCCAAGAAAACATGCTGGGCAAAAATTGGCGCTCTTCCTTTCAAAGGCCTGTTCACACCCCTCTTCCCATGGGACTGTAAGTTCTATGAGGATGATCTTTTTTTCCACTTCAGACCATAGCTAAAAGCTAACTGGAGATTTGAAAATATTTCTAAAGTCTCAGTTTCCAATTGACTGTGACTGTAGTATAAAAAACATCTTAAATTTTTTTTTTCAAAACTAAATTCCCAGTGTCTTAGTCCTGGTGGGGGTCAATTTAAGCCCGGTGGGCTCCCAGGCTTGCAATACACTTGGGGAAACCCTGCCACAGTATGTTGAACGATAGTACATGTATATTGAGTATGTAATGCATAGTATGCGATTTTGGACGCAACCATTATCAATATTTGCTTAATTAGTGCAGCATTGTGGGTGACTCAAGCCTGTTTCGGCACTTCTGGATAAAGGCAGAGAGTCAGTGTATCACAGGACTGAGACGGCTAGACGGTTAGTTCATCTTGTGTGCACGTCTTTGGACTGTAAGAGGACTCTAGAGTGAATTTTTAAATTATTACAACATTTTGCGCCTTTTTTCCCTCTCTATTCTGCATTGTCTAATTCATTCTTTATGGTGTGTGTGATTGTCAGGTTTTTTAGCAGCAGTGCAGCAGAGTGCGTCGTGGGGCTGACGAGGCAGATCACAGCAGAGTAGTCATGCTTACGTTGGCCAGTAAGCTGAAGAGGGATGATGGAGGAAAGGCGGGCCGTGCCTCTGGAGCTTCTGACTCCGCCCATAGGATTTCCATCAGGGACCGCCTCCTTACCAAAGGTACCTGGGCCATCGTCCATTTCATCAGTTGTGTATTTTGTCAGCTCACATCACTTTTTTTATTTTTTAATAGAAGCAAAACAAACAAACTGTAGGCCAAGAAAGAAGTTGTTTCATTTCAGAAATATTTAAGCGTTCATGCTCCCCTTCCTCCATGGATGTTTGTGCTTCTCCTTCTCCTTCAATATTTTCTTTTTTTCTATCTCCCTCTCTTTTTTCCTCTTTCTATCTGTCCATGTTTTGGTCTCTTGCTCCTTTGTTTTCATTTAGAAGTACCTCTGGTAGCCTTGAGGTGCAGCTTCCTGACACCTGCCTCTTCTCTCCTCCTTTAAATTTCATGGATGTCCTTGTCCTCAGTTTTTGTCATTCTATTTACATCTGTCTTATTCTCACCCCTTATGCCCACCACATTCCTTAAGTCTTTCTCCTTTGCTTTGTAAATTTAGGACTTAAATGTATTATTTTACCCAGTTACCATGACCATTGAAATTAAGGCTATAGTTTGACGTTAGTGTCTTTGCCCAAGAACTTGAATGACCAATCTTTGTTTGAAACGTTTACTATTATAATTACTATTAGTACACTATTTCAGTATTTCACAAGTTAACTACAACATCATAGTGACTTACTTTTCTCTAGGCTACTTTCACACTGCAAGCTTTAGTGCTCAATTCAGATTTATTACTGAAATCCAATCTTTTTGTTTGGCTGTTTACATTATTTCTTTTTTTTTTTTTAAATGTGGCCAATATCAGATTCCAGTGTAAACTGGTCATAGTACTGAACTGACCCGCAATCCCAAAAGAACAATAACAAAGACATGTTGGCTCAGGGGGAGCTGTTAAGTATCTGACCCTATACTCTGACCTCCATCATTAAAATACCTTATTATTACACTTTGCACATGTCAAAGCACATGTTTGTATAACTGACAACGAGAAATTCTTAGCATGACACATCATGACAACAACAGAGGAACAGAGTTTCCTCCCTCGTCTTTTTTGTGCAGTGTTGACGTATTAAACCTGCTGATGCAAATAAGCAGTGAAAGGAGTGTCAGCGATGTGAAAACAGAACCGAGAACCTGAATGCTTTTAGAAAGCCAACCAGACTCACCCCAGAGGCAACACCAGCTAAACAACACCCTACTCTTTACACATTTTTCTGTTGCTTCTCTTTTCTCCTCCACTTTTTTATTTTTAACCCACTGATCAAATTTAGTTTTTACTCTGCTACATTGTGTTGTATGCATTTACAACATGCATATTATACATTAAACTTTTATGCAGGGTAACTTTCCTGGCTGAATTATTTAAATAGAAATAAATATATTTTGTCTTTGCCCTTTTCTCCCCAACCTTATTCATGGTTCTTTGTTTGTTTTTTTCTCCACAGAAGTTGCAGAACTTGAAACCAATCTCCCTAGTAAGTTCTGCTTTGCACTTCCATGCACACTGATCTTATTCAATTACCATAGTTTAGTTCATTTCACTTTGCATTTCTTTACAGTAGTGTTTGGTCAGGTCTGCATGAGGTGCACCATTCATGAAGCTACTGTACAACATAGGGCTACTTGCCGCACACTGAAAGTTGACTGGCATATGCCTGTGTAGAGGATATATACATTTGATTTTCAGAAATACATTCCAGGAGTTGTGGGGTGGTTGGCCTCGGTGAAGGACTAGGTGAATGAGGGAAGTTGATTTATGACTGCACCATTAAAGAAACGATACAGCCCATATGACTGTTATGCTCATCGTTTAGTGCTTTATTACCAATAACAATGATGAAATATGGTCCTGTCCAAGTATTGATTTTCACGAGGCTTCAACACTATGCTTCATGGGAACCTGGCTTTGTGCCGTGGCTCTGGACTTGCTGTATTACACTGATAGATTTCCACTGTTACGGGCAGAACTCAGGAGCATTTATCAGAAAAAAGGAGGACGGGATCTGATGTCATTCATATATACTCTAAAGGAGCAGTGGTGCTTTAAAAAAACCATATTGGGTCTCATGGAAGAACCACTCGTATAAACAGATTTGTTCTTGAATTGCATGTACAAACAATTTTGAAAAAAACACTACATATATGATGATATTGCCTTAATCTGAATTGATTTGGAGCAGGGTACAACATTAACTTCTTGGTCCACCAGCCACTCAGTAGATAACCATTGTTTTTTGGCTTCTGAGTGAAGCAAATAAGCCAACCACCTGCATATTTTACCAGCATTTGGCTAGTAGATGGTGGCAATTTTGGACCCAGATTTAGAGTTTAAGCATGTTAAGCCTAGGCTATGTTAGGGGGGGAAAAAGCATTATTAAATAAACTTTATTCAAAAGGAATATCTTATTTATCATCATTATCTTCCCTCTAAACTTTACCACACACATACACATTTATATACTTAGATTGTCAATTTACACTGTGCTGTTGTATAAAGTTATTTGATATGTCTCATGACTGCCGGCCCATGTGATGATCAACAAATTTGAGGCCAAGTTGACATAAACTATATATGAGCTTGGTGAAGAAAGTTTGCAAAAGTCAAATTAAACTTTCAGATGTGATGAATGATCATCAGTAGTTTGTGGAGTGCTGTAATCTACAGTGGCTAGAATAAGTTTACATACCCATGCTAACGTTGATTAAAAAGAGGAATAAAAAAAAAAAAAAAACATCTTTTGGAAATTGATCTTAATGCCTTAATTCAAGATTTTTTGAAAAATCCAACCTTTAAGGACCAATTTTCTTTGTGAATGAATAATGTATTGTAAATAAATAAATGTTCTTCCTTAAAATACAGGGGGCATAAGTATACTCACCCCTATGTTAAATTCCCACAGAGGCAGGCACATTTCTATTTTTAAAGGCCAGTTATGTCATGAATCCAGAATACTATGCATCCTGATAAAGTTTCCTTGGCCTTTGGAAGTAAAATAGCCCCCCCCCAATTGAATATTGTTGTATACACACCCCCCATCATCACATACCCTTCACCATAACCTAGTCCTAGAGATTGGCATGGTGTTATTTCAGTTAGCTTAATAGCTGGGTTGATTTACATTGAGAGATGATCTTATGGAAAGTTCCCCATGCCTATCTCTAGGTATGATAAAGGCTAACTGATGACGTGGGACTATTTTAATTGTGTGTAAACGTATACAAGCCACTGTACGTGCAGCCCCACCCTACCTTAAATTATCTACTCTGCATGACTTGAGTTTTACATTCATTACAGTCATAACATGTTTCACAAGTCTCAAGAAAAGTTGTTCAGGGAAATAGCTGACGTGCTGTTAACTTTGTTTAAAAACTGCTCACACATGAAAATAGTTTTAAAAACCAATACTTTAAGTGCCAACTGTCTTCCTGAGCGCAGTACGTTTCTTTGGACACCAGGGGGGAATGTGGTGCCACAGCGAGTCCCCAGGCATATATCCTGCAGTCCGTGTGGACAGTGTCGACAGAGCATGGCTCAGGAAGGATTTCATAAAAATACAATATATGATTTATGTTAATGCCGTTATTTTGTTGTTGTTTAGGTACATGCAAAGCCAGTTTCCCAGATGAGGACAAGCTGCATTATTTTCAGCTGGCAGTGTCACCTGGTAAGAGAAAGCAACATCAGTCTGTCCCCTTTTCTCTCTTACACAAAAACCTGCTTTAATGATTTTTTATCAGAACTGCTTTGTTAATGGGATGTCCTTTAGGCTTCCACCCTTGCCAGTGCCAATGTTGTATACACTTATTGCAGCAGTGTTGTTGCTTGCTTATTAGGTGGGCCCTGAGTTTAATATTTGAATTAAACACACTTTCAATCGGATGGTGATGGAAGGAATGAAGGGTAATGTAAAGGAGGGCAGCGCATGGCAGGTTAGCCTGACTTGTGTCTTTTTGGCTGCTCCAACGCTCTCCGCTCTGGTGCTGAAGGTCAGTCAAGTCGGCTAAACTACTTTTAAACCAGACACTGGCACATCCTCCTCTACTGCCGTCCAGTGCGATTGGATCTTCTGCTGATTTTGCTGTCTGCATCCAATACAGGAGATATGCTCCTTGCTGTGCTTGGATTTTTATAACTCAACTATAACACTTTTCCTTTGTTACGTTCTCTAACTGTGTGGAAATCGGTGCCACGTTCAGCCCCGATAAAACGTAGCAACACGTTTTTTTAATAACTGAGATGAGATAACAATATTACTTGCGATGAATAAACTGATATTAAAAGTGTACTCAGTTTTTAATTTCGGCTGCTTTCAGTATTCTGCAAAAATACAACAAATTGCTTGTTGAATTTAAAACAAATGATAGAAGATAATTTCCAACATTCTTTTATTGATCAAATTACACATTAAATTGAATATAAAAGGCACTACTAAAAAAACAGTTACATTTTTAAAGTGCAGTTTTTTTCTACTGATGTTTTCTTTTAACTAACACAAAACTCTCTGAGTGTCTTTTACGATGTGTTTATAGCGCAAGTTGTGATGACGATGAAAAAAAGTTAGATATCGTTCAGCCCTAGACACCAACTATGGAGGGTGAGAGTGACTAATACATTTCTAATAGTTATAGGTAGGGAGTATGGAAAAGACATCAGTCGTCATAAAACCACAAGCACATGACAAGTCAACTCTGGTAGTACTGTTTTGGGGACAGCCCTGAGGACAAATGTGAAAATTGAAATACAAAATGTCAGCTAATTGTGACACAGTTCCCTGAATGCTGAATGCTCAGCAAAATATTTGTCTTAGCTTTTGCCCCCAGGTAGGACATGCAGCTGTATCCACTGCATTCTCATTTTGTACTTTCAGACATTATGCGGGGATTGTGTGTGCAGAATGTGTGGGAGACGGCAAATGTTAGGAAGTGTATGGCACTTAAAGTATTTTCTCCTGGCATGGTAGTCCAGTCGTGTCTCTGTACTTCGACATTACTGCAGCACCATCATTAATCCCCTCATCCAATCTGCTTGCACAGCGGTGTTCCAAGCAGAATGGGCTACCTGTCCAATATTGTAACCGAGCACATTGGTGTGGGATTACCCAAGTCTCTGGAGGATCTCCTACCTCTCACTGCCTGCTCTCTATTTGTCATACACTTTCTGACTGCCCTCAAGCCCAATGTCACCCTCTCATTTCAAGCAGAACACATGACTTAGTGTTTGTGTGTGGAGAAAGAGAGGGGACAAGTAGCAGGGCTGCAGACTAACGTTTTTCACAAGGAGCACAGTGGCCCGCAACTTAAAAGTTTGGGGCACACACTGTAAATCAACATGCTAACTAAATATTCTCATTTTTACTAATGTCCACTGTATTACTAATACATACTTTAATTACAATGTGCTGTTTCAAAGTCAGAGACACATTTTACTGTGCACATTTGAAGATGCAACATCGCTCTCATGACAGTACAAATATTAAAAAAAAAATACCATACATTCAGAATAAAAAGAGTGCTTAGTAACCTTTCGGTCATTTCACAGTTAAAAACAATACTTAACAAATGTATGTAAAATGTTGAAGGTTTAGCTGGCTTAGTAGTTCTTCCATAGCAACAAAATATGCCGTGTTAAATTTCAACTCTGCCTCATCTGCGTTCTGATATACAGCCTCTTGTCTTCTCAAAGCAACCGGCAGTTGATAATGCAATAATGATATATATATCTACTGTATATAGAAATAAATATATATTTATACTTTGTAAGCAAACCCTGCAGACAAAAGCAAAGATCAGCAATTAGAGAAAAGGTCTGGTGTCATGTTCTTTAAGGGAAATTGATATGGAGATTGAGTTCTCAGAGAAAAAACACACTCAATTATTCAGAACCCTCTGTCTATCCAGCGCGCACACACACACACACACACACACACACACACACACACACACACTCTCTCTCTCTCTCTCTCTCTCTCTTTTCACTTCCATTCACTTGCTCCTTTCTCTCTAAGGGCCCTATTTTAATGACCTAAGTACCCGGCGTCAAGCACATGGCGCAGGTGCACTTAGGATGTGTCCAAATCCACTTTTGCTGGTTTGACGGTGGAAAAACGGGTCTGTGCGTCAGGCTCATGGTTCAAAAGGGTTGTACTTGGTGTCTTCATTAATCATAGGTGTGTTCTAGGCGTAACATGCAATAAACCAATCAGTGTCATCTCCCATTCCCTTTAAAAGCCAGGCACGTTTGTACCTTGGCACATTGCTATTATGATGGTGGATTTGCACAATCCTATTTTTATTTGTAATTTGTGTGTGTGTGTGTGTGTAACAAGCATAGTGTGCATGAGCCTAGGCTCATTTTACTAATGCACTGCTAACAATAACAATGAAATACTGCGTTACTAACTTTAAACCAGGTTTTTGTTGGTCAATGGCATGATCACTTTCTGCTGCTGCAAGATAGCAATACGCCAAGAATTAGGGCTGCACAATTAATCAAATTTTAATCACGATCACGATTTTGACTTCCCACAATCAAATTTGCGTGATCAAGCGTTTTTTTTTTTTAAGCATCATTTCATAGAACGCTATCACAAGTTTTTTTGCATAGCGCATCTACCGCTCCGTAAACCACAACTGAGCTGCTCATGAGCCAGTCAGTTGTTCCCTACACCGCCTAGCTTAGTTTCTAGATAGAGACAATCACAGAGGACAGAGTAACGGGAGGAAAATTTAACAGATGCAGTCGGTTATACGTCGGTCTCAAGGTTTACCAGTTTACCAGTAAACGCAACATTTTGTCCCATCTGTGTTATTTTTCAGACAACAGCAGTGACCAGTGCTATTTGGTGCTAGTTAGTGTCTGTTAGCTAGCTCCTCTAGGACGCACCGGTGCTAATGTTGTTATATGGATATGGTTTAATTTTGCGTTACATGACCCATTTCATCTGTAAAGCCGTGCCTGTGTTGGATCTCTCCTCTTACTCTCCGCGCAGCCCTGCCACACAGCGCCGGTCCACACTTCTGACATTTGTCTACAGTTGTAATGTTTTATTAACACAGCTGTATATTGTTAAGTATGAGGGGCAAACCGCCGGTAACTGCTATCGCGGCCGCCACGGCGAAGAACACAGAAGAAGTTATTGAATGCAACTAACTTCAGTTTGTAGAGTATAGTGAGATGGAGCCTGCTGGACCTGGCCGAGAGATGTGACCCATGGCCAGAATATCATAGTTCATGAAAATGCAGCGCAGTGACGATACAGACATTTCATACATACGATGTGTGTATCCGCCATTCGACCCGTGCTGGACCCGTTCATAATGATCAGCCGTTGCTCTTTGGGTACTCCATCGCACTCCCCCTCTCTCCCTAGCTCTTTAAATCAGTTATTGTTGAAAACAAGTGAAGAAGCTTTCTCAGAGATGCATTTAAAAAAAATATATTCTACGCTATTTATTTCAGATAGCTAATTTTCATTTACATGTGTTGCAGCTGTATGTCTATACAACTTCAACATAAGAAGAATGTAGCATAATATGGATGTGAAAGCAGTTATAAACAGCCTATGTGACAATACAATTTGTTTTGGTCAAAATCAACAAATAATCGTGATTATAATTTTGGCCATAATCGTGCAGCCCTACCAAGAATGCACCTGAAGATCAGCACTCCCGTGGGTGCAAAGATTGGCGCAGGTGCATTTGCTATTTAAACGACGTTGGCCCGGGATGGGAAATTAACATTTGCATTGGTCTTAAAATAGCAAAGACACTTGCTTCGGGCTATGTGCCGCGCTGCACCAGGTGCAAGATAGGGCCCATAGTGTTTCTGTTTCTCTCTAGCGTTTCTTGTTTAATCCTTCTCTATCTCTCTCTTTTTCTTTTTCTTTTTTTGTTTTCTTCCTCTCGTCTGCTCTCTCGTCTGTATTTTTCCTCCACCAAGAGCTAGTCAACACATCTGTTGTTTTAACACACCGGCCTTATACTACAGCCAATGAGCACGCTAATCTGGAGTCAAACTTAATATAGTACATTGTCAAGATATACAGTGTCAGTTCCAAAGTATTAATGGGCCATCCATCCATCCATCCATCCATCCATCCATCCATCCATCCATCAATCCATCCATCTTCATCCGCTTATCCGGTATCGGGTTGCAGGGGCATCAGCTCCACCAGGGGACCCCAAACTTCCCATTCCCGAACCACATTAACCAGCTCTGACTGGGGGATCCCGAGGCGTTCTGAGGCCAGGTTGGAGATATAATTTCTCCACCTAGTCCTGGGTCTTCCCCAAGGCCTCCTCCCAGCTGGACGTGCCTGGAACACCTCCCTAGGGAGGCTCCCAGAAGGCATCCTTACCAGATGCTTGAACCACCTCAACTGGCTCCTTTCAACGTGAAGGAGCAGTGGCTCTACTCCGAGCTCCTCTCGGATGACTGAGCTTCTCACCCTATCTCTAAGGGAGACGCCAGCCACATTCGGCCGCTTGTACCCTGGATCTCGTTCTTTCGGTCATGACCCAGCCTTCGTGACCATAGATGAAGGTAGGAACGAACACTGACCGGTAGATCGAGAGCTTTGCCTTCTGGCTCAGCTCCCTTTTTGTCACAATGGTGCGATAAACGGAATGTAATACTGCACCCGCTGCTCCGATTCTCTGACTAGTCTCCCGCTCCATGGTCCCCTCACTTGCGAACAAGACCTCAAGGTATTTAAACTCCTTCACTTGGGGTAAGGACTCATTCCCTATCTGAAGAAGGCACTCCATCGGTTTCCTGCTGAGAACCATGGCCTCAAATTTAAAGGGGCTGATCCTCATCCCAGCCGTTTCACCCTTGGCTGCGAACCGATCCAGTGAGTGCTGAAGGTCACAGGCCGATGATGCCATCAGGACCACATCATCTACAAAAAGCAGCGATGAGATCCCCAGCCCACCAAACTACAACCCCTCCCCACCCTGACTATGCCTCAATATTCTGTCCATAGATATTATAAACAGGATTGGTGACAAAGCGCGAACAAGTCCGACTTACTGCCAAAAACCCGGACACAGCTCTCATTTTTCTACGGTCCTCATGCTGTGTTGTCAATTTTCCTTTCAGAATTGTAGTTTATTAGTTAGACTTTACATGATGGTACGCTTTAATGTGCACTGCACTGAAGTGGTCAGGAAAATATACAATGCAAAGAAGGGAACATGCCTCAGGATGCCTATCCAAACCAATGAAAGGTAAAATCATCTTGACTTGTTAGACTATGTGGAAAAAAGTTATTGCTCAAGGCTTACATCACTGCTTTTTTTCCTGTCCTTTTTTCCTTTTCTCTTCTCTTTTTGTTGTCTTCTACGTTTCTCATGGGAATAGCAGTAGCTCTATTTACTCTCAATGAGTATTATTCACGCTACAGGTAATGCTGTAATTGTACTGTAATTGTGTGTTTGATTGACTGCTGGTCCAAAAAACACCCATGTCTTAATGGGTCTATGGCCAAGCTACAAAACGTACCGCTTTGCATAAAGAGACAAAAAATGAACAAAGTACACACACACACACACACGTGGCCAGCTTTTTGATAACTGACAAAAAAATTGTTAAACCTTTGTGCTGAAACTGTTTTGATATCCTTAATTCACTTAGTCCTGTGCTTGATACACATTTTGTACACAAAGGTTCTACCAAGCAACAATAATAACGTTCCATTCATAGAGACATAGATGTGGTCTTACACGCCTTAACACTATCCATTTGTGGTTCTTGTGAACAACACTCTTTCTTTTGCTTAATTGGAGGCATGTGATGCAATATTCATCCGGGTGAAGAAGGCGCCCTCCCTTCATGGTTCAGTTCCATATTTTCTTTTTAGAGACAATCTAACTCAAATCACTTAACTTTAAAGGTCCCATGGCATGAAAACGTAACAGTTTAATAATAATGTAACATTAATATGCGGTCCCCCAGCCTGCCTATGGTCCCCCAGTGGCTAGAAATGGTGATAGGTGTAAACCGAGCCCTGGGTATCCTGCTCTGCCTTTGAGAAAATGAAAGCTCAGATGGGCCGATCTGGAATCTTGCCCTTAAGGGGCCTAAGGGGCAAGATTGTTACCTTCCCTTTCTCTGCTTTGCCCGCCTAGAGAATTTGGCCCACCCATGAGAGAGAGACATCATGGCTTTCAAACAAGCTAAGTGGGAGTTGGTCAAGGCCACACCCCCAACCTCCACCTTCCCCCCCTCCCTCCTCCTCAAAAGCTACAGACTCAGAAGTGGCACATACTAAGGAAAGATCATTGTGGGCCACTGGCTCTAGTGGCTGTAATTCTGCACCAAGGCTGAATGTGTATCTAAAAGAGACTTCAGATATGGTATTAGGATACCACTAAGGTCTATATAAAAGCATCCAGCGAACACCATGTCATGGGACCTTTTATGAAGAAACAAAAACAACAGATGTAATTGAAGCACGGTGGGTGGCTGGGAGCAGATTATTTTCTATTGTTTTGTCTTTATTAATAAACTAAAATGGTGCTCCCAGATAGCTCAGTTGGTACATAGAGGTTTGATCCTCAACACAGCGGGTCCGGGTTCAACTCTGACCTGCGGCCCTTTGCTGCATGTCATACCCCTTTCTGTCTTCATCTCTCAAAATGCCCAAAACATAATCTTAAAAAAACAAAAAACTGTATTATGTATTTTCTCCAACTTGATTTATTTTGCTCCATTTCTTCTATGCATTATTTTCCCATGCAACCGCTCTGCGCAGTGACCCCGTTGCTCCAGAGCCCTGTGTCTCTGAGGAATGGGGACAGCAGCAACACTGGGATGAACAATGTTTGGATTATTACTAGAAATACAATAATGAAAGAAAAACAAATCACATTGTCTTTGTGTTTCAGGTGTGTACTCTTCTGCTTGATTTTCATATGAATAATTGATGTATTGTCGTGCACATCGCTGCAGTTTGAGTGTTGATCAACACTCTTTTTAAGCGATAGCATGAGGTCATAGTGTGTGTTTGAAAAAGAAATTCTATTTCACAATGACCCTTATTGATAAAATAACACCATGTAGTTTTTTTCCTCTATCAAGACTTTATACAAGGACCTTTTGCAGCAATATCTTACATATCTTACAGCCCTTTTTTAAATATGCTTGTAACACCTTTGGTGACTTCTTGTATTTATGCACATTTCCTCAAAAATAGTCGGGTATGACTACTTCTAAGCTGGAGATGTGTTGTGCTTTAGTTTGTCTCAGATCCTTCTTTAAAATGTAGGGACACTACCTTGTGTTTGGTTTATTTCTGAATGCACTGTTAAGCCACATCAATAGCATTTGAATTGTGGCTGTCCAAATAGATGATTGGCCTACATAGTGCACTAGAAGGGTTCATTTGGTTACACAGTGGGGTTTCAGTTATTAGATCAATGTTGAAGCTTGCTGGTGCCCTGTTGTTGGTGGTTGTTTTTCTGTTGTACAGCCAAGAAGAGGCTACAGGGGCTACGTGGCCATCAGAAGTTCAACTCTGGGGACGGCCTCTGGCTCACCCAGTGGGAGCGTTCGCCCCATGTTGGCTGAGACCTGCAGCGGCGCAGGGTTTGAGTCCGACCCACTGCCCTGCTGCGTGTCATCCCCCATCTCCTCTCTCCCCCCCTTTCCAGTCAGCTGTCACTATAATAAAGGGAAAAAGCCCCCCCCAACTCTGCACAGTAGTGTGTCTGCATGTACAGGCTTCATGCTCATGTCACAGTACAGCTGTATGGGTAAACAGCATATCCCTCTGTAGAAGCCCTGCTGCCTTTTAGTATCATTTGTTTGAGTTTCTTGTATTGGGAAACCATCATCATGGTGGGAAAACATGCTGTCATAGTATTGGTTTTGAGTTGTGCTGCAAGGATAAAGCTTGTTTGCTATCAACTTGATGCCAGCCACGTTTGTAAAAGTAAAATATAAGTATACAAAATGTAAGTGCACAAATCCGGGCAAAACAACAAAAAATAGAGGAAATGTTGATAAAGCCCCTCACTGTCTCATTTCAATGATGTTTTCAGTCCCCTGAAGAAAAAAAAAACATGTCTTTGTTTGTTGGTGTTTTTCCAGATAGGCTGTCTCTTTATTGTGCTCACAATTATGGATTATGGAGTCTTTAAGAGCTCTGTCAGAAAACCTAATTATCTGTCAACACCAATCATGGCCTGTACCTGTACTCTGCTTCTTTATCTTTCTACAGGGTAAAACACAACCATGCTTATTCAGCTGGGTATGGTGGCTTATTTCTTCCTCCATGATTTTTCTTTGCTTCAGTTTGTCAAAATCGTTGATTCAGATGAAGGCTCTATGTGCATTTTAAGTAAAGGCTTCAAAGGATTGCTCTCTGCCTGCTCTCAATTACACTCAGTTGTTAGTGGTGTGGAAGCAAAGCAGACCAAATACATGATGTAGATGTGTGAGTTTAGCATAAATGTAAATGATAAACTAAATCCATCTGTTGAACATGGGCGCTGTCAAGGAGACAGTCTTCTAAGCAAACTAAATATATAGTATACACTTATATATTTTTGTATGGTATATATGGTAACCTTATACGCATCAGCATGTGACTGCAGGGTTTTACCTTAATACATCAGGAAATTAACTGGTTACAACAGATGTGTTGTGCTTGTGGCCTCCACCTTGGTATTTTAGTAGCTCCTCATTAACAGTAAATAAACTAACTACTTCAACTATTCATGGTGTGCGTGCGTCAGTGTGTATGTATGCAGTTCAGCGTCCTGTGACAGTAAAGACCGATTGTTCCAGTCTCCTGAAGGCAATCATTAATTATTTATGACCTCTGACTGCCACCGTCAGTTAGCAGATGCTCTCTGTCTTCTGCCTCCTTTGTCCTTCTTACAGTTTGTTGCTTTCTGCCTTTTTTCTGTCTATCCATCATCCCGTTTTTAATGTCTAGCTCTCTTTTTACTCCTTTCTGCCTGACAGTTGTTCAAGCTGTACTGTTTCTCTCTCCTTCACACAGTGTTTTTCTCCCGTTACTCTTCTCATTTATAATACAGGGGAGACTAATGAAATTGCATCTCTGTCTTTGTTGCGGTGAATAGAAGTTAGGTGAGGTTTAGATGTCCCTTTTTAGAAGGCTTTATCTCAAACTGCCAAGTGTTTGAGTACACAGACAAGGGTAGAGCGTGAGAGTGAGGCCCTTTTTTACATAAATACACTTGCAGGCAAAAACGTAAAAATATTTTATCAGATATGCCTTTTGTTTTGACAGCGACGGCGTTTTGGGGGGCTTAAAAACGCAAAAAAGGGAAACACTGCCACCTATCTGCCTGGTGTGTATACTACATCGAATTTCACACACTTTTTGCATCAGCATATGCAACCCCCTCCCACACTCGTCAAAACATGGAATAAAGAGCGAGAACACAACGCCACCTTTGCGTTTTCTCTTTAGATCGTTTCCATCTAAACGTAGTCTGAGAGAGCTGATGGCCTTTCATGCTAATTTTGATGTGTGCGTGTAGATAACAAAACAACTTTACTTCTGAAAACTAATTTGAAGTTTTATTCATACAGTGTCAGAGCAGTGTTATAATAACTGGTATTTTTGGGAAATTTGTATTGCATTATATTTGAAGGTGTAAATAACACTTTCACCTCTCTGTATTTGTAAATGAGACCGTATAAAATAAAGCGCAGAAGTGTATTTTATCATGTTATATTTAGACAAAATGTGCAAAACTGGATACTGGCTACCTAATCAATAGTGCACATGTACCCGTTCAGATCACAACATATTATCAAGTGGTTTCTTTCCCTCTAAATCTCTACCTCAATTTCTTGAGTTAAATCAAAAGTTGTCATGATTATCAGTATCAGTCCACCTGTGTTAGATATATTGTTTTTTTCTTTCTGGCACGATTCTGTAGCATCTCCTCTGGTTCAACTATTTAAAGACCCCTCTTCAACAGATCCTATGTCTTTAATTGGCTACAATGGGGGGGGAGAGGTGTCTTTCTATGATTGGACAGCTTACAAATAAATATATAAACCGGTCAATCAAATGTCACTGCAATTGATTGAGAAATATCAAATTTTTTTTATGCTTGCGCGTTTGTGTGTGTGCGCGCGCATGTGTCTGTCTCTCTCTCTTTGGTGTACTGACGTCTGCCATTGCAAGATAAAAAGGGAGGATTAAAGCCAGTGTTATGTTTGACCTACAGAATGTGGTCCAACTGAAACATCACACATTAGACCTTTTCTCCTCTGAGATAACTTCCTAGGTTGAGATCCAGTTCTTCCAATTGGTCCTCTCATTTACTCCCCCGTCGCAGATTCCTTGATCTTGACTGAGCTGGTTGATCTCTGGATTCTGTCACGTAGAATTCAGGTACAAACCTCCTTCATCTCAATGTGACAACTGCGTTGGCATGGGAGCGCTCCAGCTATATATATAAAAAAAAAAAAGCGGCAAAAAGTTTAACCCAGTTCAATTTATGCATCATCTGGCAGCATACTGTATTTAGCACAAGTATTTGTGTTAGAAGAGAAAGGATTAGCTTAGTGTTTTTACTCATGTATTATCCTATCAGACATAACCCTATTATAGAGTAAATAAGGTAACTACTATTACCAATTAGAACGAACCCACCGCGGTGACGCGTTTGGTGCAGCAGTTTGTTTAATAGTTGACTCGGAAGAAAGCAAAAGTTTTGACAAACTCCATCAACACAGCAGTATGTGGAGGTAAACTGGACGGGCCCAATCTACTTGTTGTTAAATTGCAATGTGAGCGGCAGCCAACGGGGGTTGCATAATGTCGGCAGGATAATTTAAATGGCAACTGTAACAACATTGTGCGTCTGCCCTATTTTTGATACCGTGGCGGCAGAAATTTTTCCATGCCGGGCCGCCACTACAAAATCAACGTAGAGAAATTCACTGATGTCTGAAAGTGTTTGGTCACTTAATACAGAAGGTCATCATGATATGTTGACGTATCTAAACGCTGATTGACGATGTATGATGATGATCATGTCTTTTCAGATGTATAATTGTAAAGTGATGTTTGTTATAAAACAAATACTCTTTATTGAAAACCCTTGCCTTCTGTCTTTCTTCCTCCATTTTCTTCTAGATGAGGGTTACTACCAGAGTGGAAGGTTTCAGTTTGAAATAGACGTCCCCGAAGCCTATAACATGGTGGTGAGTTGTCCAGGTGTTTCTCATCATTTGATTGAAAATTTCAATTTGTGTGTCTTCTTGTGTGCATGCCCTGCCCGCCTGTTGTGTCACGTGCGGGTTTGAGGTAAAGGACTAGACAGACAGATATTGGCAAAGAGTAGTGTGACAGGACAGAACGTTTTAGTATATAACCAGTAATAAAGTCAAGTTAAATCCATATTGGGGTTAAACTGCACAGCAGTAGTTAAAGGGAGCAGGGGAATGATACTCGTTTACTCTGCTAATAATCATGGAGAGTCACTTGCTTTCTAGTCTGTGTGTGTGTTCCTGCAGCAGGGTTTCTAACAAGTTGAATTGAAAATTGAGGGTGGAGTTAGAACAACAGGAAAATAGTACATTGCAGTACAGGCATTGTGAGTACATTTGTAAAAAAAATTTATTCTCTAATCATTTATTCAATATAAATATATACATATTTTAAAACATGTAAGCTGGCTTTAAGCACCATTGGATGTTTTCTCTCTCGCATTTGAATATTGTCCTACTAGACAAGTTAAAAGCCCCAAACCACATTGAGAACCGAGAAAGAAGGCACCGAAGCTTCCATGTTGACCAACGACGGTGAATAAATCATGTGTGAACACTGACCTTCGTTTTGAGGGCTGGTCTTATGCTCTTGACTGAAGAATTTCACAAAAACAAAGAAAAATGGGAAATTACACCATACAGAAAATTTTAAACATTCAATGAAAGCAATCATTCATTTTACCTGAATAATGTTGTATTGAATCATCCATGTTATTTTTGGGCAATTTGGTTGAAAGAAATCCATATTTCGGGTATATAACACTTTGAAACTGGTCAATTTGACCCGAGGACAACACAAGGGTTAAAGTAAATAAAAACTGTTTCTCTCCTTTCTTAATTTTCACTCCATGTTCGTCCCCAGCCTCCTAAAGTGAGATGTCTGACCAGAGTATGGCATCCTAACATCACAGAGAATGGAGAGATCTGTTTAAGGTAATGCTGCCGACACCTCCTTCACGACCCACCTACACTGTGAAGCTTCTTCCTCTGTTTAGCTCTAGTTTTCATATTTTACTTTGTTACGTTATTGTTTTTCCTGCTAATTAATTGATGGAAAAAGCTAATAAAAGAGTATTCCCTTAGCAAGTGTAGACATCCATTCACACCCACATTCCCTGAAATGTAATGGGCAAACCCTTAAAGGGACAGTTTGCCCCAAAAAACAAAGCCAACATGTTTATGTATTTTTGGTTTGGGGGTAAACTGTCCCTTTAAACCACTGGTTCTCAACCTATTTTGGGCCAGTGCCCCCCTATTGATTATCCAGTTCCTTTAGGCCCTATTGTTAAGATGATTATTATTGTTGTTGTTATTAGGCCTTTTATTGTTGTTACTATTAATACAAAAATCACATCCTTGAATGAAAAATGTTCAAAGGCTATGTTCATAGACTTATTAGAGATAAATTATGTTAATGTTTAATGAAGACTTCATGACAAGACCAATTTATAACGCTGCAGTATGGAGTTCATTTAAGATGATACTCTGATGTATGACAGAAACAGACGAGAAGAAGAATTATGATACACGCCTCGTCCAGTTTCAGTGGCGTAAACTGGCAGGTTTTAATGTACAGTGAGGAAAATAAGTATTTGAACACCCTGCTATTTTGCAAGTTCTCCCACTTAGAAATGATGGAGGGGTCTGAAATTGTCATCGTAGGTGCATGTCCATTGTGAGAGACATAATCTAAAAAAAAATATTCAGAAATCACAATGTATGATTTTTTTAAACTATTTATTTGTATGATACAGCTGCAAATAAGTATCTGAACACCTGACTATCCGCTGAAATTCTGACCCTCAAAGACCTGTCTTAAAAATGTCCACCTCCACTCCATTTATTATCCTAAATTAGATGTACCTGTTTGAGGTCGTTAGCTGCATAAAGACACCTGTCCACCCCATACAATCAGTAAGAATCCAACTACTAACATGGCCAAGTCCAAAGACACTAGAGACAAAATTGTACACCTCCACAAGGCTGGAAAGGGCTACGGGGAAATTGCCAAGCAGCTTGGTGAAAGAAGGTCCACTGTTGGAGCAATCATTAGAAAATGGAAGAAGCTAAACATGACTGTCAATCTCCCTTGGACTGGACTCCATGCAAGATATCACCTCGTGGGATCTCAATGATCCTAAGAAAGGTGAGAAATCAGACCAGAACTACACGGGAGGAGCTGGTCAATGACCTGAAAAGAGCTGGGACCACTGTTTCCAAGGTTACTGTTGGTAATACACTAAGACGTCATGGTTTGAAATCATGCATGGCACGGAAGGTTCCCCTGGTTAAACCAGCACATGTCAAGGCCCGTCTTAAGTTTGCCAATGACCATTTGGATGATCCAGAGGAGTCATGGGAGAAAGTCATGTGGTCAGATGAGACCAAAATAGAACTTTTTGGTCATAATTCCACTAACCGTGTTTGGAGGAAGAAGAATGATGAGTACCATCCCAAGAACATCATCCCTACTGTGAAGCATGGGGGTGGTAGCATCATGCTTTGGGGGTGTTTTTCTGCACATGGGACAGGGCGACTGCACTGTATTAAGGAGAGGATGACCGGGGCCATGTATTGCGAGATTTTGGGGAACAACCTCCTTCCCTCAGTTAGAGCATTGAAGATGGTTCGAGGCTGGGTCTTCCAACATGACAATGACCCGAAGCACACAGCCAGGATAACCAAGGAGTGGCTCTGGAAGAAGCAGATCAAGGTTCTGGCGTGGCCTAGCCAGTCTCCAGACCTAAACCCAATAGAGAATCTCCGTGTTTCTCAGCAACAGCCCAGAAACCTGATCTAGAGAAGTTCTGTGTGGAGGAGTGGGCCAAAATCCCTTCTGCAGTGTGCAAACCTGGTGAAAAACTACAGGAAATGTTATCTCTGTAATTGCAAACACAGGCTGCTGTACCAAATATTAACATAGATTTTCTCAGGTGTTCAAATACTTATTTGCAGCTGTATCATACAAACAAATAGTTAAAAAATCATACATTGTGATTGCTGGATATTTTTTTTTAGATTATGTCTCTCACAGTGGACATGCACCTACGATGACAATTTCAGACCCCTCCATGATTTATAAGTGGGAAAACTTGCAAAATAGCAGGGTGTTCAAATACTTATTTTCCTCACTGTAGCAGACCACCGTTTTTTGCGTGTAGTTTAAAGTTACGTTTGTGTAAACTCGCCTAAAAACTATTGCTTCCAGCACTTTAAACAATGCTTTAAACAATGTAGCTTATTACATGCTCAAAAATGTTACAGTATAACAAATGTTACACACTTCTGGCATTGCATGAGGGTGGAAACATACACTGACAAGTTGCCACAAAGTGTCTTAGATAACATGCAAGCATTTCTATTTTTTTTTTTTTATTTCAGCCTATTGCGGGAACACTCTATTGATGGCACAGGTTGGGCCCCAACTAGAACATTAAAGGTAGGTACATTGCATTCATTAAAGGAAATGTTGCTCTCTTTTAGAACTCCGATGTTTCAGGGATTTTTGACTGCATGTTTTACTAGAACAGGAAAAGTAAGTGTAGTATGTATTCATCTGTCTTCAAGTTGTGGGTGGTGAAATGGACTAACAGGACTCTACTCTCCATGTGATATCAACCTGTATTTCAACAGTTTAGTTTTATAGTGAGGGTAAGATTTCTTTTTTACAGCAACTACAACAATTGTGTAGCACAATAGACCTATACCTATACTGTGATATTTTTATTGTTGGCACATATTTCAGCCCAACATGAATGCACACGACTTTACTTTTTTACTGTTTACTTTTATTGTCTTCCAAGTCAAACAACAAAATAGAACATGATCACAAGAAAGAACACACACATATAACTCCCCCGACTATGCCCCACACCCCACACAGCCAGATGGAAGAAAATAAATACACCATTTCAAAAAGCCCAATGACATACAACCAAGGCAAAGAGAGAAAGTATTGGTATTAAAGTATTCAAGTAGTGTGTGCCAGCTTATAACAATCACATGTCTAGTCTAGTTAAGCTTTTGTTTGTGATAAAAGAAGTCCAATTTGATCTTAAGGAAATTCATGTTTTTGTTTTAACTGTCATTGAATCCCTACTCCAGCTTTGAACTGAGCATGTTCGACTTCTCTGTCTTTCTGGCTGATAATATGGCAAAATATGACAGGGTTTTAATTGTCGGAGACTTCAACATTCATGTCTGTTGTCCTACTAAGCCGTTGGCAAAGGACTTTTTAAATCTTATTGACTTTATTAATCATGTACAATCGGTGACAGGCGTACTCAAGAGCATGGTCACCTACTTGATCAGCAGTAGAGCTGAACGTACGTGGAAGAAAGACAAACTGCAGGTGTCTTTTGACTTTTTAAATATCAAAAAATTGTCAAAGCTGAAAGTACAAAACATTTTTCTGAGATTATTTATTTGAAATAATTGTCACAAACCTTTTGTCCTTTTTAATACCATAAACTATATTCTTAATACCGCTAAATCATGTGTCAAGGTTGGTGCAGGTCTGGACCCAAAGCAGGCAGAGAAGCAACAGGCAGGACACAGGAACTGAAGATGAAACTATTTTTAGGAATGCCGACCGAATCCAGATTTTTGTGGTTCGGCCGAAAGTACCGAATCCACCGGTTACGATTCTGCCGAATCTGAAACCGAATACCGAATCCTACTCCCATCCTCAGTCCATTAACACAGAAAACACATTAATGAAGTTAACAACATCCCCAGCCTCTAAAATAGTTCAATGTAACAACCTAATGTTGAATTCACACGCTTTTTTCACATCGTAGGAAAGAACATTGCTATTGCCAGATGAGCAACAATTTTGTTTAGCAAAGCTTTGCTAAACAGTTTATGATGAAGTCATGTTGGGTGGGTTAAATTAGAAAGATAACGTTAGCTAACGAGCAGCAGCCGGCCGTTTGGTGGATCTGCTCCCACTGTAGGGAGACTCATTTACAGAGAGAACAACTGACAGCCCCCGGGAGAGGCACTGTCCGTATATTCCTTCATGCACAACACGTACTCTTTTGGATGTTTCATATGCAAATGTTTTAACAGCGGCAATGTTGTGTATTGTTTAGGTCTTTGCCACCATGTGACAAATCGGCATTAAAAACTGAACATGTAGCTCGACTTGAATCGCCTTTTTTTGACTGAAAGTATTGCCAAACAACACTTTTTCTGCTCACTTTTCTGCTGCATTGAACGGTCCATCTACCTAAACACCTTCCCGTAATCAACGGCGGGCCTAGTGCAAGCGTAGGGTTTGGTGGAAAAAAAATTCTAAGGTTTGACAGAAACCATACTCTGTGAAAAAGCCCAATATTCGGCCAAATCAGAACCCTGCCGATGAGATTCGGTACATCCCTAACTATTTTATTCTCCAAACAGAGAAACAAACTGGCAAACTTAGACTGAACACAGAGATCAAGACAGGGAAAAAGGACAAACAAATTGGCAAAGAAGTTAGAGAACAAACAAATGGATGAAACGGCAAGACAAGGCACAGCTGGAGTTGGCAGGGAACAAAAATAACCTGGAAAACACTGATTGGGTAACGAGGAGGACTGGCAACACAAAGCCGGGCTAATGAAGGTTTATTGGCCTTGGTGTTATATACAGTGCCTTGCGAAAGTATTTGGCCCCTTGAACTTTTCAACCTTTTGACACATTTCAGGCTTTAAACATAAAGATATAAAAATTTTATTTTTTGTGAAGAATCACCAACAAGTGGGACACAATTGTGAAGTGGAACGAAATCTATTGGATATTTTAAACTTTTTTTAGCAAATGAAAAACTGAAAAGTGGTGCGTGCAAAATTATTCGGCCCCTTTACTTTCAGTGCAGCAAACTCACTCCAGAAGTTCAGCGAGGATCTCTGAAAGATCCAATGTTGTCCTAAATGACTGATGGTGATAAATAGAATCCACCTGTGTGTGATCAAGTCTCTGTATAAATGCACCTGCTCTGTGATAGTCTCAGGGTTCTGTTGAAAGCGCAGAGAGCATCATGAAGACCAAGGAACACACCAGGCAGGTCTGTAATACTGTTGTGGAGAAGTTTAAAGCCGGATTTGGATACAAAAAGATTTCCCAAGCTTTAAACATCCCAAGGAGCACTGTGCAAGCGATCATTTTGAAATGGAAGGAGTATCAGACCACTGCAAATCTACCAAGACCTGGCCGTCCCTCTAAACTTTCAGCTCAGACAAGGAGAAGACTGATCAGAGATGCAGCCAAGAGGCCCATGATCACTCTGGATGAACTGCAGAGAACTACAGCTGAGGTGGGAGAGTCTGTCCATAGGACAACAATCAGTTGTACACTGCACAAATCTGGCCTTTATGGAAGAGTGGCAAGAAGGAAAGCCTTTTCTCAAAGATATCCATAAAAAGTCTCGTCTAAAGTTTGCCACAAGCCACCTGGGAGACACACCAAACATGTGGAAGAAGGTGCTCTGGTCAGATGAAACCAAAATCAAACTTTTTGGCCACAATGCAAAACGATATGTTTGGCGTAAAAGCAACACAGCTCATCACCCTCAACACACCATCCCCACTGTCAAACATGGTGGTGGCAGCATCATGGTTTGGGCCTGCTTTTCTTCAGCAGGGACAGGGAAGAAGGTTAAAATTGAGGGGAAGATGGATGCAGCCAAATACAGGACCATTCTGGATGAAAACCTGTTGGAGTCTGCAAAAGACCTGAAACTGGGACAGAGATTTATCTTCCAACAAGACAATGATCCCAAACATACAGCAAAATCTACAAAGGAATGGTTCACAAATAAACGTATCCAGGTGTTAGAATGGCCAAGTCAAAGTCCAGACCTGAATCCAATCGAGAATCTGTGGAAAGAGCTGAAAACTGCTGTTCACAAACGCTCTCCATCCAACCTCACTGAGCTCCAGCTGTTTTGCAAGGATGAATGGGCAAGAATGTCAGTCTCTCGATGTGCAAAACTGATAGAGACATACCCCAAGCGACTTGCAGCTGTAATCGCAGCAAAAGGTGGCTCTACAAAGTATTAATGCAAGGGGTCCGAATAATTTTGCACGCCCCACTTTTCAGTTTTTTATTTGCTGAAAAAGTTTAAAATATCAAATAGATTTCGTTCCACTTCACAATTGTGTCCCAGTTGTTGGTGATTCTTCACAAAAAATAAAATGTTTATATCTTTTATGTTTGAAGCCTGAAATGTGTCAAAAGGTTGAAAACTTCAAGGGGGCCGAATACTTTCGCAAGGCACTGTATGACAGGGGTTAATTGGTAGAAGTGCGGAAACACGTAAGGAACTCACAGGGCAATCACAGAAAACACAAAATAACACAATGAATAAAACAAGAAACTTGCCCAAAAAAACCTTTACCTTTAAGAAATAGATACTGGAATGAAGGCAGCTAAAGATATCCTGTTGCACTGAAAAGAAGAGTCTGAAGACCACTGGCCACAGAGCGGGGCTGTGACAAAATGAGCACTTTCTGCAAGTTGATCAGAAACTGTTACTGTTATTGAAGTCTAAAGCAATGGTTCCGCTGCTATCCCTATTTAAGATTTGAGTAAAATTATATTTGATGGCAACTCCGGGTGTGGAGCTGAATGTTTATTTGGTGAGGCTCTGCCTTCCATGTTTAATTTTGACTCAAACATTCTGACACGATCGACACATATCTCACTGCTCTGGGATGCACTTGTAATTCTGAACATATGTAAATGTGTGCATATTAGGTGCAGTTGATTTGTCTTATCCTCAAGGATTCTCTGCCCTTTTTTTAACTTGTCATTCTGGAGTTGTCTGCACACATTAACGTAGTTGTGGGATTGTATCTTTCTGCTTTCAGTAGAAGCTGAAATAGATAGCTTTCTTGTACAGAATAAAAAACACTTTCTATGTAATTGAAGATTGTCAAACTGGATAAAGTTAGTTTCATTCCATTGTCACCATGACAGGTTTAATGTCTCCATATCACTGAACACATTATGTTTTACTTTGCATAAAGCCAATCACATGATACACCAAGAACAAATGGAAGACTTTGTCATGAAAACGTACCTTGCTCTGAAATGACCGATCATCCTGGCATTATCTTTTATTTTAGCCATAGTGAGTTCCCCTCTGAAGGAGAGTACAGTGACCTTTTGAGGTTGCTTATAGATGTGTCGCTTTGGCTATCTCGTTGGCCATCCATTTTTTTATTCCTGGCCTGTGTTTGACAGTGGGTGGATGTTCGTTTTGGGTTTAAATGCAGTCTATTGTTTTTTAAATGTAGATGTGGATGTGGTCATATTTGAGGGAGCGGCCAGTCTTGGGTTCATGTGTGTCAGCAATCTTTCCTGTGAGTGCATAAAAATATGTGAGAAGAAGTAAGTGCAAAAGCTGTGAGTCAGAAAGGATTGTGTGAGTTTTTGAGTGGGTGATGATTTCCTACTTCACTGGTCACCACTCTTCTCCACATCTCCACTTCAGGACACACATACACACACACACACAGCAAATTCAACAAACTACATTTGCAAAGCATTGAGTGAAAAAATACAGTCAAACTCACCACTTTGTTGCTTTGGGTTTTTCTTTTTAAGCAGAAATATTTAATTTCAACAGTTTCTATTTCTCTGTTTCTATTTCATCTATCATTGTAAAACAGCTGCATATTTTATATTTATTTTGCAGTTTAATGGACGTATTGTAGAATTGAAACAAGGGTCCTCTCATAGACAAACGGGGGGGGGTGGTGGGGGGGGCAACCTGACAATTGAAATCAATGCCCAATTGTGTACCCCAAAGTGTGTTGTGTTAAGTGTAGTCTAGATCCACGACGATATACCACTTCCGGGATTGCTCCGTTGCCGCTGGAAATTCGGCCTAATGTCCTTATTATTTGCCGGATGTCACCTAGGGTCTTCGTGTGGCACCTAGCACCGCCCATGACAATTGGGATTGGTTTAAAGAAATGCCAATAAACCAGAGCACGTTTTTCTCCAATTCCAGAATGCTGTGTGGACTAGCCAGACCCTCCTGTGCAGCGCTGTGGAGGAAGGTCTGGCAAAGTGAGACTATGTTAAGTGTGACAGTGATTTGGTCTGTACCATAGCCTTTAGAAATGAAGCCTCTAATAACAGACTGGCTCTAATAAAAGCTGGTGATAGTTTGGTTTTAGGCCAACAGGAATAATAAGACAAGAATAATGTTTATTTTTTTAGTCTGATATTAGCCTTTTAGTATGTACCATTGTACATAGGAGATGGAGAAAAAGAAATGCCTTTTTCTTTGGGGTTAGTTCAGCCTAGAATTCCCTGCAAGATTATTTGAAGTTGTCTTAATTACAGAATTAGCAAAACAGACATTTTGTTAGTTCAGGGCTTTATTTCCATATGTAAATTATATAAATGCATGTGTGTAGAATGAGCGAAAGTTAATTAAATGGAATCCCTGATAGTATTACCTTGAAATTGTTGATCAGCCGACCATCTAACAGCTGTTTGCAGCAGCTCTCATTGAAATTAAACTTCCCTTATTATTTGGTCTGTATATTCTGTCTCCATGTCCCTGCATTTCTTAGTTAGATTTCAATTGACTATTCCTAAAGGTAAAATGCAGGGCATAATGAAAGTTGTAAGCTACAGCGAAAAATAATTATGATTGCGCCTTTGTTTTCCATACACAGAACTCTACAGCCACTGGCAAACCTCCTCTCTAGTCTTATCCTGCTTGTTGCAGTGGTACATAAAATATTCCCATGGCAGCTTTTTCTCAAGGGAAATTTTGAAAAGATTATTGTGAAGGTTATTGCAGAATAATATATGTAGTGTTCATAGTGGTTTCCATCTTAGAGACTGGACAACCAAGTAAAATTAAGTGGGTATTTAGTATTATGGTTCATCGACACTAATGATTGCAGTTGTACTCATTTTCTTAATCAATGGCAGGAGAGTTTCCATTCTTATATTCATTTAGCTGTGGTTTAATTTTGTAGCAGTAAGGTTGTGTACATAACATATTGTTTGGCCACTGGTTTCCTGGTGGCCTGATAATATTCTCAGATAATTTCTCAGATGATCATCATTTGGATATACTGCTATTAAGGTATATAATGAAGTATCTGCTTAATGTACAAATTGTATAACCTCACATGAATCCATAAAACACACATGCCATTGGTGCCATTCAGCCTTTTTGTGGTTTTGTTGATCTTTTTAAGAACAGATCTTTCTTTTCTAAAAGGAATTTATAATAACATAAAATATGAAATTACCAAGTGCATTCACTCTGGCTCCATTGTTACTGAATACTCGGACGGAATCTTTTGTTGTCCCATATAAAGTAGAAGCCTTTAGCATCGTCCTCATTATTCCTCTAAATTAGCTTTAGCTGAATTAATGTCTGTAAAATTATTATTAACCCATCTATATATACGCTACCCATCAAATTGATTGATTGGGTACAGTCATATGCCTGAGAGGACTGCAGTGTTTGAATGTACTTTCTTGTTTTTAGTTTGTAGAAAAGCTGTCTGCTGAAATTATGACCATTTGATCATTCATGTGTTGTTTTTATCCTTTTTCCTAGGATGTTGTCTGGGGATTGAACTCCTTGTTTACTGTAAGTTTTGCTTGTTTTTACTTAAAAGCAACACTAGAGAACTTTTTGTACCTTAAAATATTGTTTCCAAAATCGTTTCAGTGGTTCATCAGCCCGTAACAGGGTGAACGGCACTCCTGCATTAGCTTTGCAGCTCCCTACCGGCTATAACCGCACTATGTAAGTTTGCCAGATCGGGTAGCGGAGCTGTCGTTCCAATGAGACATAATGGGACAATTCTACTTCCAACCTGTAGGGGGACGGAAGCGGGAAAAGTTCTCTAGTGTTGCTTTAATACCTTGACATATTACCTTCATGTTGTTAGAAACTGAACTACCTAAAGAAATGAATGGTTTCCACACTACTGAAGTCTGAAGTTGCTTACTGTATGTAGGTTACACTAACAACGTTTGTCTAAGCTCAGACCAGATGAACCAAGGCTTTTGTTTATCTCTAGTTACATCTGCAATAAGACTATCATTTCTGACTTGGGGGAAATTATCTTTCATGTTATGAAAACACGTTAAAATTATAGGGACATAAACACATGTGTGAGTACACATTATGCTTGAGGAAATGCATCCCCTGCTGGTTCTGGATGTCCCCTTTTGCCAGATATTGAGTTTGAAAGTAATTCATTACAAATTCTTTAGAAAATGAAGATAACTAATCAGCTTTCTGGTCAAGTTGGGAAAGCTCTTTCATCGTTCAGAAGAATATTAAAATATAGGGAGGATAAGTTCTGAATATGTGAATATGAGAGCAAACATGCTTATGCTATGCTAAATATCAAATGGAATGGGAGATTAAAAGATAAAAGTTTCATTTAAACATTTTGGATGCCAAAGTATGCAGTGAGTACACAGCTGATAATAATCAGATTATTTAGTTTAATCCAAAATATGCATACTTTGCTAATTGCAAGCTTGCTGAAATCTATCATTGATTGCACTTTGAAAGCATCCACGCTCGGCATGGGGGCAGCACTGTGACTATGATGATAATGGTGATGGTAATCTGCGTTGATGTGGGGCCATGCCCTAAATTGTACCTCTTAATCAGGAAGCAACCTCTCAGGCCATCCTCCTTTTTATCTCTTTATAAACACTCCGCATTTCTCCTTGTTTGATGTACGGGCATCTCTACGGCAATAGTATAATTATGTTTTGTTTGTCGCAATTGCAGTATCCAGGGTGACACTGCAGACAGCAAATAGTCAGCAAACATGTCCTCTCTCTCTCTCTCTCTCTCTCTCTCTCTCTCTCTCTCTCTCTCTCTCTCTCTCTCTCTCTCTCTCTCTCTCTCTCTCTTTGCCTCTGCACCAGGACCTGTTGAACTTCGATGACCCTTTGAACATCGATGCTGCAGAACATCATCAGAGAGACAAGGTGAGGTTGTACTGACACGGGGGGGATTGTATATTTAATTCATCAGACTTAAATTTCAGTGCAAACTGTGACTTTAGTCATTAACATGCAGACGATTCACTTTTGAAGCCTCCCCATAGTGTCTCAGATATGCTTATGGTCTCCATAATCATATTCATATCCTAGTTTCTGTTGACAGACTGCATAAAAAAATGTATTTGGACAAGACGTTGCTGCAAAAACCTCATTTTCTGCTGCAGCTTTCACTGAATTATGAGATATTCAGTTGAAAGAGCTTTAATCTGGTGTAATGGGATAAAGACAAAAAGCAACCGTTATATTCCAAAGCTATATGCGTGGAACAGGTGCATATAGTGTTTCATTTTAACAAAAATACTTAATATTTTAATACTTAAAACTATTTAATCATGTGCCTAAACAGTAGACTGACAGTAGACTATAATTTGTAAGTTGCATAAGCACCCACACACCTTACTACTCACTCCTTGGTGATGTAGATACATTGTGTGTGATGGATTATGTATGTATGGATTAGAGGATGGATACCCGACCCGAGCCCGACGGGACCCGACGGGACCCGACGGTACCCGACGGGTCGGGCCGGGTTCGGACAGATTTTTAGAAAGGATGCTCGGGTTCGGGGTCGGGCTCGGTCACATCAGCGCGATAAGGCATTGAACATTTTGAATTTAAAACAGCTTAAAATAAATGTCAAATATTACCCTAACATCCGTCTTCCTGTGTGCTGTGACAACGAAAGACGTGCGTATTAAGCTATATGTGGCAGCGCAACGATGGAAGATGTTAAAAAGAAGTTGGCCGCAGGAGATTTTAAAACTATTGAAAATGAAGGAAAGTCAGCTGTGCATTGATGCGCTCATCTGTTGACATTTCCAAATGCCTTCCTACAATTGCTTAATAAAAGCGGGCTTTCCACACAAACAAACGTACATGTCTCATTAGTATGAGAAACAAATGCGATTTTAACTGTGTCGGGCTCGGGTCGGGCTCGGACATAAATATCTTAATGCCTGTCGGGCTCGGGTCGGGTTCGGTTACTGCTCTGTCGGACGCGGGCCGGGCTCGGACAGAAAAATCCGGCCCGATCCGCACTCTAGTATGGATACACATATGCATTCCTGCATGTGTTTGTGTTCATATGAACTGTAACTTCAGTTATACTTTATCTCGGCCTTACCATCCAGTGCATTATTATATTATGCATACTCAATGATACGCGTGTGCAAGCGGTTGAAGGCCAGTCTTGATCTAAGCAAAACAAATTTATTTCTGAAAGATAACCAGATGGCTAATTGATTCTTGACACTTATATATCTCTCCCCATTTCCACTCTCCCGTTTATTTCTGTCTTGTATCAAGCATCAACTCTCTTCCATTCAGTTCTTTATCGGTACATCAGACAGTGTCAGAGAGGGGACAAACTGATGTTCTCAGTGTCTTCCTTGCAGTATTGCGTTCCTGGATCGCCAACAAAACTAATGTAACTCTGCAAGTGAGCCTGCTGGCCAAGGTACTAGTTATTAGTTGAGCCAGTGCTGAGGTGAGCTGAAAGCATTTTAAAACAAATTTTGACCTTTGGCGCTTTGCACATACCATTTCTCATGATGCATTGGGATGCACCCAGCAGTGTGTGATAATGGTTGCCATGTGACCCCATTAGATGTGTAAGAGTGTGTGTGTGCGAGCGTTGTTATGAGAGAGAAAGGGAGATTGAATGTGCAAGAAATAAATGGTGGTTTGTTGCAGGGGTTATGATTGTTTATATTAGCCAATAGTCCAAGCAGGTGTTAGCGGGAGAGTGTCAATTGGGAGTCTTTCATGATCTAAATGCAAGTCCTTGTTTCTGGTGTTGAAACCCAGATTGATTTGTTAATAAGCCGAAGTCTCTTAGAAATTTCTCTGAACAGCAACAGCATGTATCTATCTAAAAAGGCAGGAATACAATGAGGAATATGATGCACTGTATTCACTTCCTGCTGTTTAATTTAAGTGTCCTAATTCTGAGAGTGGAATGAAAATAGTAATGAACACTGATTCTGTTAGCAGTCTCACAATGCAGTGCATTTTAATTTATTATATTATAGAGAGTCAACTGTTGAATGTCTATTATGGAGTGAGGAGTGAACGAGGGAGTGATCTGGTATGTAGCTCGTGTCTTTGTGCAAGCATTTATGTATACTGTGTTGGTGCAGGAGCACATGCAAATGGCTTTTGCAGGGCCTAGTCATAGTCATGGGCTATATGTAAAACATTAGGGACACTGCTCTACCTTTATTTTCAGACACCTCTTCAGGCAGAGGTGCTGGCTTCACTATTTTGCTGTTAGGTAACCAATAAATCAGCCGTCAGTCACCTTATACTGTATATGTGGCTGATAGCCTTTGCTATTTCCATGTACTGCTTCAAATGCCAACTAAAAGTAAATAGCACTCTTTTATTAACTCTACTCTCTAGGATAAACTGTGAATGCATGGACAACTATAGTGTAGGTTTTCCACATTTTTTGTTTATGACAACCATATCGTTAATTATGTAGCAAAAGTGGCATTTAACAATCTTGATCTTCAGAACTGCTTGTGGAGGACCTTTTGCAGTTAAGCAAATGTCTCATTTAATGCTTTCTTTACTTCCTAAATGGAATGTTTCCCTATAGCATTTAGAGGCAACGGGGAACTTACTGTACTGTGTATGAGTTCCTTCCTAGGCTGCTAATTAACAGAATGCTCTATGCTCACAAAACTGTAAATGTAAAAAAGAAAATGTATGTGTTTTACCCTAAAATACTGAATCTGAATCTTTCAATAATCGAGAGATCAGATTGATAACTACTTCATTCTCAGTGAGTTATAAAAGAAATTTAAATTATGTTTACGTTACGTGTCAGTGCTGCTTCATTGTACTGTCGTGGTTCTCTGGAGTCACAACAACTGAAAACACAAAAGCATCCATCCATGACCCACTCCCACTGAGTCACAGCCTCCTGTAATCAACTTCAGCAGCGAGTGGGTGAAGCCGTGTGTGTGTGCGTGTGCGCGCGCGTGTGTGTGTGTGTGTGTGTGTGTGTGTGTGTGTGTGTGTGTGTGTGTGTGTGTGTGTGTGTGTGTGTGTGTGTGTGTGTGTGTGTGTGTGTGTGTGTGTGTGTCAGCACACAAGTATACTTGTGGATATGTGTGTCTGTGTGTGTGAGCCTTTTGAAGTGGAACTCCTGTGGGTGCTCTCTAAATACATTTGCTAGTTAAAGTGGCTGAAAGGAAGAATCGTCATGGGCAATTTAGTGTGTGTGTGTCATATTTTACCATTTTTAGTGTGTGTACATGCAAGGTCACCTTTATAACATACACAGTTAGTAAGGATGGCAATAAAATAGACTTATCGGCTCAAAAGAGTCTGCAGCTCCAGCCCCTAAGCAGTGTTTACATAAATATTTGTGTAATATGGAATTCTGAAGTATAAATGAATTGAATACTTTAATCCTTATACTATTTTTAGTGACCCAAACGCAACCTTCTTACAAGCTAGGGTAGTTGACATTGCAGACTGTCAGGTAGAAGGGAGAGTACATCCCCTGACTGATGTCCAGGGATTATTACAAAGCACCCTCTTTATCTGTGGCACTCTCTCAGTACGTATTTGTTTGAAGCTTATAAAGACAGCTGACAAATACTTAGCTGTGCAGTGCACAAGACATGATTTAATAAAGGGCCCATTGCATTGTATTCACTAAATAAACTGGCGACATATCAAGTCATTAATACATCACAATATTTACTGCATATGTTACCAAAGAGGAAAACAGGGAAAAAAACAACTTTACATTTTTTTTTCAAGAAATCTGGAAATGCACCATGTTATACATCATATCTTATTAAGTTTTAAAGACAGCAATCGTCTGAATGGTGTGAACCAAAATGAATAGGCTCTTACCTTTTAATACACCACCCAGCAGCATGAACATGTGTTATTTGATAAATGGCAAATGTCTATAAAATGGCAAAAGGCTGAACTGCCATGAATCAGATGAGTTCAGATATCTGCAGTACAACACGTACCTCAGTGTTTCAACAGAAAATATAATTTTGTTGCCAGTGTATCTGGAACATATTGCAAGAGATTTGTTTCTGTGAACTGGAATATGACTACTACTGAAGCACATAGTGACGGTGTGGGACCTTAGAGAGTGTGTGACCAGTTCAGTTGCACAGTTTATGCATCCCATCATTGCCTTCTGCAGTCTAAACTTCTCACATTGATTGTTACTCATCAATATGAGAGAGCCCCGTTCTTTCTCTCTCTCTCTTACGTCCTCACACCATGGCTTCCTTAGGTATCTTAAGTGGCTCAGCCTCTTTAATCAATAGTCAATTATGTCAAGTGTACACACCATGTGCTAGATCCTGATCTGGCTTCTGTCCCCATTATTTGATTTCTGCCCTGAATAGTGATCGCTATGGCCCTATGGGGCCAAATTAGAGTACCAAAGGAACAGACAGGTTGTTCTTAAGTCACATAGGATCCTGCTTAAAAATAGCTTGCATTTAATTCAGCTAAGCATATAGCCCAGTTCAGACTCCATCTCCATATCCATCAGCATCTCCATCTCAATGACTCTTTGTATTTCGGTTATAACTTTCAACTTATCAGGCTTTTTTGTTGCAGGATTGAATTTGTAGCATATTAAGTCCTTCAGTATTATAAATGCTTCTTGGTCTTATTGCAATAATGTAACAAAAGAGCTTGGGAGCTCTGCTCTCTGCTGACTGACTGTCTCTCTGTCTCAGTTTTGTGAGTGTGATAGCAGCTGCCTAACTGTTGTTGATGGAGTTGCTGATGTACTTCTTGGAATAGTATTTAGTAGTGCTGTGAGTTAACCGCTTTATTAACGGTGGTAACGCAAACCCATTTTAACGGCATCAATTTTTTTATTGCAATTATTGCATTAATGTTCTTTTTGGCCTGCACACACTTGTTTGGGCTCGCAAGCCGGCCAAAGAGTAGTAACGTTACGTTTTGAGTGGATGTCGAGCGCAAGAAGCTGAAATGGATGCTAATAAGATTCTGGATGGAAAGTTGACTTATTTAAAGTTGCCAAATGGTTCCATTGACAAGACCACAGTGATCTGTGTGTTTGGTCGTTGTGAACTGAGCTATCATCTCAGCACGTCCAGTCAGAAATACCACTTGATGGCCAAGCACACAGCTGATTAAAGTAAAAGTTTTTTTTTTCACCCTTTTATTGATGGACAGTGTTACACTGACAGACTATTTGCTCCAAGAGAGAATGTTACGTGTGAAATTGAACACTACAGTAGGCTGTATGCCAATGTAGTTTTCAATAAAAAACAATTGGACAAAGCAAGCCGATCCACTTTTCCATGTTGAGAGCATTAAAATGAGAAAAAAATAATGGGACAAAAAGAAATCAAGGGGCATTTAGATTAGATAAAAATGTGTGATTAATTACGAGTTAACTATGTCATTAAAGCAATTAATCACAATTAAATATTTAATCGCTTGACAGCACTAGTATTTATTGATCTCTGTTGCCCTGTAAACCTGCCAATTGAATGGCGAAGTTGTGAGCCAAAACCTGGACTATGCCAAAGTACACTCACCAACTGTTGATGAGGTGGAGGATTATTCAAACTAATTGATTTCCTGGAGAGTATGGCTACGGCCATGCTATTAATGATGCAAACTGTGACAGAGAAACGCAAATTAAGGAGGAAGGTGAGGAAAATCTGAGCTTTTTTTTTTTTGCTCTTTCCTTTTTTTACAGTATTTATGTCTAAAGACATACTTTTTTGTCTTGCTTTGGTTCAGTAAGCATCCACACTACTGAAGTGTGCTTGACATAGACCGTGAATCTCTATTGTTGGGGCTAATGTGTCAGTTATTATCCTGTTCCTTCAGACTAGTGCTTATGATTGCATCTCAGCTGTGTTATCTGATGACATCTCCCGTACAGTATGGCTGATGTAAAGGTTAAATGTAATACATCAGGCTCTGCTGCCCTTAAGAGATGGTTTGTCTGTCGTCATTTGGACATTTTTGTATTTTGTTGTCTGTACGGTCTTCTTTACTTTGTGCTTTTGCAGCCAGTACAAGCCGAGTGTATACTTCCAAAAATCCTATGGGTTTATTATGCAACATTGCTCATCTTTTTCATACTTTTTGATACGTTATATGTACCTTTTCACCGGCAGACCATATCCCTTGTCCCTCCCTCATTACCACCAGTGAGGTGCCCTTAAGCAAGGCCCTTAACCTCCAGTGCTGGTCAGTGGCCAGCAGGTCAGACTATGGTTGAATCGAGCAGCTTCCAGGTATGAATGTGTGTAACTGTGTGAATGTGATCAGGGTGTTCCGGCAAATGAGAGGCTGTCTCTCAGTAAACCTTCCCTGAATAAATAAAGGTTAAATAAAATAAAGGTTAAATTCAGAATACTTCCATCCATAAAATAAACCAAACTTCAATCTACTTGTTATATATTTATATTTTATATCTAAAACCCATTACTGATGGCTTAAAGAATATGTGGTGGGCAATTGAAATTCTCTCTTGAGATTGTTCAGTTTTAAACCGGTGTGCAAGAGATCTTTTCCCAATCAGTTTAGTGCTAAGGGTAACTCTACGTTGAGATAGATTCTTGTCCTCTTAATGAAGGGTTGTAAATCAGGAAACAAATGAAAAATGTTTACTTTCTATAAAAAGACAGAGTTTAGTTTGCATAACAGTTAAGCCATTGCTGGGCCTGCAGACGACACTGGAGTTCACTTATATGAAATCCTCACCATTTGCAGATAAAATCACTTTTCTGGACCACACCCAGCCGTGACAGGGCTTTGACAGTTTTACTAAACTTACAGGATTCTCAAAAGAAGAAATCCTCTGTCAGCGCAAGTGTGAAAACACCCCGGGACTGTTGCGTGTTCAACTCTTCCACATCCATTTCCATCTCTCTCTTCTCTATTCCATTTATTATTTTCCCTGTTCACACCTCTCCTCTCCCTTTCATTCATCATTCCCTTTGCAACCTGTTTGCCTAATGTACTCAGGGGCTTTCTGTTGCTTAGTTATCAACTTTTGGTTTAATTTTGCATCCCCTTCCCTCTGAGTATCTGAAAAGATCGCTGGAGAAGAGGAGAGTTAATTGCTTCCGCGGGTGAAATAAAGCAAAAAAAAAAGTAAGTTGTAGCCTCAGAAAGTTTTTAATTGACTGCAGGGTTTGCTTGGAGTCTTCAAACTAATGAACGCCAAAGTAATTTGCAGTCTCAGCCAGTTTTCTGCTGTAAGAGAAATGGCGGACAAAGTAAGGCAAGGCAGCTTTATTTGTATAGTACATTTCAGCAACAGGGCAATTCAAAGTGCTTTACACAAAAACAGTTAAAAAATAAAAACAGATAAAACTCAAAAGAAACCGTTCAAAATAAAAACAGATAAAACACAAGAATAAAAGTTACAGTGCAGGATAATAAATTAAACATTAAAGAAATGAACAACCATTTAAAGAAAGGCAACATCGAAAAGAAAGGTCTTCAGCCTTGATTTAAAAGAACTGAGAGTAGCAGCGGATCTGCAGGTTTCTGGGAGTTTATTCCAGATATGAGGAGCATAGAAACTGAACGCTGCTTCCCCCTGTTTAGTTCTGACTCTGGGGACAGAAAGCAGACCTGTCCATAAGTCCTTTAACCCTTGATATATTCTTAAGGTGATAAAAGGCTGACTTTGTAATTGTCTTCAGGTCAGAGTCCATGACTACACTAAGATTTCTGGCTTTGTTGTTTTTAACATTGTTGTTTGAAGCTGAGCGCTGACTTTTAATCGTTCCTCTTTTGCTCCAAAAACAATCACCTCAGTTTTTCCTTCATTTAATTTCAGAAAGTTCTGGCACATCCAGCCGTTAATTTGTTCAGTGGACTTAGTCAGTAAGAAAAAAGTACAAGGTCAATTTATGTAAATTCAACTCGTAAATTTGTGTAAGATCGCATTGATAGGGTTGGTAAGCTCATCCTTCAAATGAATGTGTTTCACTATCTTCTTTTGTCTCCAGTGTCTGCACAGCCTGCAAACCTTCTACTTCCTCATTTTCTCCACTAAATAGCATGCTGTGTGTACGTCTGTGTGTTTAAGTCTCTATTTTTGGGGCTCTTCCCACAAACATTTACAGAAGATGGCAAGAGACAGCTGGTTAGATAAAAGATGTCAGAAAGACAGGCAGGTGGAGGAGCAGTTACAGACGGTCCAATTTCCCATATGTACTGTACATGTGGTGTCCTTTTAACACTGCACAACTTGAGACAAACAAATGGACAAAATGTGTTTTTCTATTGAGGCGGACCATGTTTCTGCTTATAATTTCATCTTTTTAACAAATAGGATGTTAGAAAACACGAATCAGCACAAAAGCAGACTCTGGTGTACAACATACCATATCTAAATGGATAAGAACTGGTCTGTGTCCCTTCTCATCTTAGGACTTTGATCTCTGCATTGAACGTTGCATTGACCAACATGATAGTGCTCAGTTGGTCTTGAGGTATAGGCTTTTAATAAGTAGTAACTTATAGCATATTCTACTGATGCATGCTTACTGTAAGTCAGAAAAGGTACTGCATTTCCAAACATGGAAACATTACACTGTGATATGTGTAATAGCTTTGTGTGTGCGCTTTCTAGGGATGGCAATGTCTGTCTGTCGATCTTAACAAGATGGATAGCCATGAAACTTTGTACAAGCATTCATGGTTTGCAGAAGATGAACCCTAGTGATTTTGATGATCCTCTGACTTTTCTTCTAGCACCACTAGCAGCTCATAGTTCTCATTTTCCAGTGAAATATCTAAATAACTGTTGGATTGATTTATAAAAAATGTTCAAACAGTCATGCCCCCCTGGGGATGAATTGTAATCACTTTGTTATATTTTACCTCCATAATCGGTTCAAAATCCCTTGCCACCCCATTGCAGTTCCTCAAATGGCCACTTGAGGCTAGCTCCTAAAGGGATTCGCAGTCTCAAGATCCACCGCTTTGGGCTAGCCGTTAATCATCCTGCTGCGGACAGATACTCAAACTGCTCTCATCACTGCTGAGGTTTTTGTCATTAGCATTCCTGTCTGTCATCCGTGTTCCCCCACACACACACACACACACACACACACACACACACACACACCGTGCCTCTTTTCTCCATTACTCATGTATCTTTATTTTCCCTCTGACTCGTGGTTTTTCCCACGTTCTCTGCCTCTCGATCATACACAGAAGCCCCAGCAGTGTGTGCGTGACTGATGACTGGTGCTGTGCGTAAATCATTGTAATGATGTCACTGTGGGACACTTGTATGTGAAATTTCATGTTGGACAGCAGGACACGCCATTTAATGGCCCAGGCCCCCGCACTGATGGATGATCGAAAATATTACACAAGAACGGGATAACGGGATAATGGGGTAATCGGCTGAGGAAGGAGGGTGCAAAGCATTGAAACTAAAGATTATATATCTCTAGACTGCATGGAGCACACAATTAAGTCAGCCACAAATAAACTGGTTTAATATTTAACTGCATTTCCAGTGAAGTGAATAGTAAATTCAATTGAGATGTGGGAAGCTGTTAAACAATTAGATGTGCATGCATCTGTGTTGCCCTGGAAAAACAATGATTTACCCAAATTACATTTATGCACAAAAAGATGTAAACCATTCTTGTTTCTCATTAGAAGTCTGCATGGACAGAGTATACTTAAACTGCAGTTTCACCCCACATTCAGAAGCTATAGGAATTGTTTTGGCGGTCTCTCATGGAAGTCATACTGTAGCTAATGCAATTCTTTAAACGACTATGGGTACATTGATGCTGCCGAAGCAATACCAACTGCATCATCATTAATCCCAGAAAAGAATGTCCCCCTTATCTGGGCATAGTATGCAACCAGTTATATTGCTATGATTTACAGTGTTGAGCTACAGTGTAGTGATGCTAAGCCATGCACTTTACTGTATAGAAACAATAAAGGAAATCTTTTTGGAGAGGAAAGCTGCTGCTGCTGCTCAAATTAATAACAGTCTACAGCCTTTGACCAAATCCATTATATTGTGTGTGTTCCTGTAATGCATTCTATATGATGGATTAAAGAACAATTGACTGAAATATGAAGAGGATGTAGACAAAGTTAAACCAACAAAGTGTTAACAAAGTAGCCCAAGTGGAAGAGAAAGAAAAGGCTTGAAATGATTGACAGAGCCAAAGAAAAGACAGAGGGCTGTTAGATGAGGAAAAGAAAGGAGGGCTCAATCGGGCGAGATGTAACCAGGAGGAATGGGTCATGGGAGTGACAGAGGGGTGGTTATAGGATGGAGTGATGGATGGTGGGCCGGAAAGGGAAGAAGCCAAGCACAACCAGGCTATGATGATTAAGAGGAGAGGAAAAGGGTGGAGAGGGCACACATGACCAGAAGGGATTTGGCCAAGGAAAGTCAACTCGAGTTAGAGACATTGTACACAAGATGTCATGTTGTTCTAGTTTTTTTCCACTAGACATCTATACTACATTGTACAGTATGCAAATTGAGTTGTGTAAAAGCGTAATCCAATATGCAAAAACATACAGGCATTCAAAATTAAAATTCAAAGCAGATACAAAAAGCACAAAGCTTTAAACATTTGAGATATTTCAAGTGTCTGGAACACTTCATTTATGGTTAACTCACTAATTGGTGTAATTTATGAATTGGCCAGTAGTCCAAAAATTAAATGATGTGCTTTGTATTTCTTGTCTTATTTGTTTTTGTTTTACATGGTGAGTCATATAACTTTGTCACTCTTGATTGTCATTCAGCTGCTTGCCCCCCTACAAATGTTTTATATCTGGCGTTTCCAATCTAACTCTCATACTCTTTCTTTACCTTTCCATGTCTCCAATCCAGGAGGATTTTCGGAATAAGGTTCAAGATTACATCAAGCACTACGCCAGATGATAGAAGCATCGGCTACCTACATTAGCCTGCACCAACCAACCAAACGGCTCTACCTTGCCTCTGCTTATCTTGGCCAAGTCCCCCTCCACGTGTGTGAATCAACAGCTGACTCTTACAATCCCCCTCTCGACACCACAGCCACGCCCACGCCCTGCTGTTAATCAATTGCAATAAATTCCACATTGCGGGAATGAAAAAAAGAGAGCAAAAAAACGATACATTTAAGTCAAGACTTGCATACAAAAGTAAAATCTGCTTTAATTATCCTAATCGATTGAGTGTTGGACCACAATGTCTGTTCATTGTGACGAGATTGCTGAATAGGGCCGCCTCCTTGAGCTGTCCCTCGGAGCCGGTCGGAAATGAGCCATGGTAACAACCGGCAAGGGATGTGATGATTCACCGGCCAGTAAAAAAAAATAAGGCAGTGACGTCAGCTGTTAAAAAAAGTTAATGAATCAAGAGAAAGAATATCTGTTGCTATCGGTCCTCTGTTCCAGTGCCTGCTATGTTTGTGTCGCAAAAGAGAAAATGCATGTGAGTTCACACACACACACATAAACACATAAACACATACACTGTCACATAAACACACACACTGTCACATCCTGTTTTAAAAGATATCACATACATACACAGGTTTCTATACACTTGTCTATTCACACACACTGAAGTTGGAAAACTGCCAGCCCCACTAGACAGCATGTGAATGACTACATTGTCCCTTCTGTTGTCATTCTTCTTGCTTGTGCACACTCACACACAGACTTTCTGTTTTGTGTTTTTAGATAAAGTACGACTTTAAAAAAAAATCACAGCCAAATCAATTTTTCTGGTTTTAGATTCAGCTCTCGTCTTTGCCACTCTTTTCTCTCCTCGCTAATCCTTTTTTGTCTTTCCTCCATCTGTCTCTCTTGTTTTAGACACACCCACAACCACAGGTATCTTGTTATTTGACGATGGAGAGGTTCATACCTACTTACAGTGCAATCAGAAAGTACTGTACTATGACAGCGACACATTTTCGGGGTGTGGTCGTGCTGCGCTTTACAGTTGGTATATAATTAAACAATGGCTACGAGTTTAAAGGACTGATTCAGATTTAGTTTTATATCCATAACAAATAAACAGTATAGGAATTGTAGCTTTCTTTGTACATAGTCCCGTCGTCTAATTGAACAAACAATGTGAAAGGGGTCGGTCGTAGTTATGAACCTACAGAGAATTATCACCTGCTCCCCTCAGCTTTATAGAACTTGTAAGTTTCGGCTCATTGTTTAACTGTCCAGCCCAAAACGTTACTCCTTCCGTTCATTCTGACAGCTCTCTAACTGGTGGTGTTTTCGCCCACAGCAGGCAGCTGTTCTAAAATCCCCCTGCACACTACTTGTTAAGCACCAAACAACAAACAAGCACAGTTAGCGACTAGCTGGTGAACATAGTGGAGCATTTAGCAGTTAAGGAGCCAGATAGTTCTGTTAATAGTGCGTATAATTGGTAAAGAAAAAAAAAAAAAAACAGAGCTAAACCAGCGTCAATATTACAATTGTCAGGTGTCCAGAAACAAATGATAATGTTGCTCTGTGCCTACTGGATGTGTAAGCAGCTGTTGACAGGTTTGCCATATCAACTTAAAAGGTGATTATGTGTTAGTGTTGGCCATAAAGAAAATCATTTTTGTTTGGTCCTAAAATTTGGGGATTAGGTATAAAAGGCCCACAAGTCCTACACCGTTGACCCAACATGGATGTGATCTACTTAAAACGTGCTAAAAGCTGAAAGTCAGCATTTTATCCTCAAAGGTATTGTTTCATAGCATTGTCATTGTGCTGCAGTATGGAATAAAATACATTTTACTGTGCCACAACTTTATGACTACATTTTACGCACTTTATGATTCTGGTTTCTGTATGAGATTTCCCAAGCCAACGTTTAGTGTGTGTCTTCTTAGAAGGACAGTACTCCATTCTCTCGTTCTCTTTGTGTGTTGTCACTGGATGTGAACTTCAAGTCAAGGCAGTTAGCTAGCAAGCTAACTAGCTAATGAGCAAACATGTGAGGTGACACGCTAAGGAGTGAGCTTACTAGTTATCTAGCTAACAAGGTAGTGTTTTTCACAGAGACTCTTTTTCATCAGGTATGTGTGTTCTTGCCATCCGTACAATGGGGAGAACATTGGAGGTGTTACCTTTGTCGCGCTCTGGGCATGTTTAGAGAACTGAAAGTTAGCATGTTGCTTAATTGATTTCCAGTTGGCATCATAGACTGTCAATATTAATGGACAAAGCATCCGATTTGGCGAAATGCTGCAAATTTGGTAGTCCCTTAAACCTGCCTTCTATCTGAATTCCAGCAGTGGGCGACACATGCAGTTGCAAAAGGAGGTTGGTTTGTGTAGAATTCTACGAGAAAGTGACCCACTTCTTACTTGATTTATTACCTCAATCAACATTTTCATAATGAGTTTATGGTCTCAATCACTAATTTAAAGTCTTCTGCAACACAGATTGATGGTCATTTTTTGAATAATGGTCTCGTTGATTTTAAAATCAAAAGCAGGAGGTGTTTAAGAGTGTGGCTATGATGTGATTGACAGTTTGCGGCCTGTCTTATATGTAATAAAACTATGGGACAAAGATATATTTAAAACCCAGCAAAGCTAACTCTCACCTCAAATTATGTTGGCTAGATTTCAGCTGCAGTTGCATCCAGATTGCCAGTAAAAGTGTGTAACTTAATGTAGAGTGTAAGCAGCGTTGCCAACTCTCAGCTAACATCACAGTCAGATACCGCCCAACAGTCTATGGCTCCTCCCTCACTCCTCCCTCTCCTCTAAAATTGTCACGTCCGCAACACGGATGGCGATATCCGTAATGGCAAACTCAACGACTCATAGAAGATCTCCACAAACCAATGGTTGACGTCACCCGTGTTCTGTCCATTAATATTAACAGTCTATAATTGGCATGCTTGCTACAATGCTTGTTAGCTCACTCGCTATATTGATTGTAGTCTTGCATTGCCAGACCTATCTTTACCGCAATTTGTCAGCCCTGGAGTATGGTCTTGCTACTGCCTATCTATTCTGGTATGGGGGGAAAAAATGCATAGTGGAGATAGCGAGAGGGGAGGGACATCCGTACCTGATGTTAGACTTGATTCAACCAACATACATCTATTGAGTCAGACTAGCTTGCTAGTAAAACTGAGCAGGTGCTGATATTCCACTGCCATTGTGGATTTTGGCAATGCGTGTTCATATTGTTTTAGAGAGAGAAAAAGCTGTCACTCACTCAGTTAGCCATTGAGGGTGTGTTCTGCGTATGTAAATGCATTTGTTTTGTTTTGCTTTGCCCTGGCTAGCATCGTGCCTCCAGTTTGTGTAGTATATCTGAACATCACCTCGCTCCGTTCAGCTTTATGTTCACAGATCTGCATGAGGCAAAGTCTATGATACCTGCCAGTGGTGCATTATGTACTGAGGATGTCAGAAATGTAGTTGTTGGAGTTGGAATTTTTGTGTGTGTCTGTGTGTGTAAGTGAAATGATATGCTTGTTGAGCGCACATGTGTGGGCAGTTAAATTGAAACGATGTGACTTGTTGGCATGCTCTGGTTCTTCTTGCTCTTTTTTTCTTTCTGTTGTTCTGGTCTAGGACTCAACAGCTCAAATTATTATTGTTTGCTAAATGAAAGTAAACAGACGACTGACTTCTGCTAAAATAAAGGACCTGAGAATATGACGAGTGTCAGGTCCGTTGATGCAAATGTGAATGGGTGGATTCCGTGGTTATATTCCAGCATTATGTTGGTCCACTCAAACCATGAAGGCTAATGTAACTGCCTATTAATATGAAGTCATCCTGTGTAATGACAGGTAATTGTCATAGTAGTTGCCCCCAGGATATAGAAGCCCAACACTCTGTACTTAATCATAGCCTTACTGATACTCTGACTGTCAAATGTCCTTTATTTTGGCTGTTAGCAGTGTTTATTTTTTCCTGGGTGCTATTGGGAAATGTCTCTGCTTTGGCTAACTCCATCTTTGAGCCAGGAGACAAGGTTAACAATCAGTTATTCTTGAAAATCCTCAACCTTTTCTTTCTCAGATTGTACGTCCATTTTTTAAAGATATATTAAAGAGAATATAAATAAAACCTGTGTCTTGTTTCCTTCTGTTTCTTTCTCCAACGTACATTCAGAACTGACAGTCAGCATTGCAAGAGAAAAGTTTTAGTGAGGTAACTATTTTAGAATTGGGAATAATGATTATTTTCATTACGAATTAGTATGCCAATTATATTCTCCATATATCAGTAGCTCGATCAAAATGGTTTAAAATGCCCATGGAATTTAAGCTCAGAGTGACATCTTAAAATTGCTTGGTTTGTTTGACCAACAGTCCCTAAAGATGTCCTGCAAGATTAAGGAGGATAAAAGGCATCTGCTGCATGTCGACATTATAGATTCATTTTTTGAATGCAGCAGCCGGCACACTCACTTATCGCCTCTCTCGCGCTCTCTCTCTCCTTCTCTCTCCTCTCAGGGGATATGACAGTAAAACAACACATTTTGAAGGAGGATGTAAACACGAGAATTAGTATTCTTTCAGTGGCCGGCTGATTTTAATTTTTTTTCTGTTAACAGACATTTTTGATCTTCTAGCACAGATATTTTAAATTGACGTGTATTGCCTGTACGGTGTTATTAGCTATAGCGTAACAGTCTATTCTTCCGTCTTCATCGACTAAAAGAGAGTTTTACTTGGTGTGGGGTCCATCCACAGGCTCACAATGCTCAACTCCAACTGACAACTGTCAGACAGTTGTCAGTTGGAGTTGACTTGGCTGAGGAACACACATACACACATACACAATGCCAACACCTGCCACTCACACACACAGCCCATTATTACGCCTGTTTCTGGGGGAAACATAATCATACTCCACACTTGCCCTGTGGCTACTTGTGACAGCTGACAGCCACAGCCAGGTAATAAGATTGTTGAATGCTATACATTTTATTTCTGCAGTTTTTGGGATGTCTTGTCCCAGCTGCTGAGAATCAAGTGTTCTTTAAATAGCCTAGTTTAATTTAAAGTACACTACTGCCATTACCAGCCTTGGGGAGGAGGTGTGAAATAACGAGGAGCTAAAGTCTTGTCCCTACAGGTTTGCTGTTTACAGCACACCTGCTGGCCACATTAAGGAAGAGATTAATGAGTGTAAATGATGGCCAACAACACTGCTGCAGTGTAATCTAGGAGCCATGTGATTGGTAAAAGAAGATAATGTTAAAACCTGAATACTAATATGTGTGTTATCCGTTTCTGTTAGCTAGAAAAAGTAACAGCTGCTGTAAAACTGGAAATACATTTTCCTTCAGACTAGAGTTTTAAAAAACACATATAAAGAAAACAAAACAAAAAAATCCTACGGTAGGGAAACTTTCTGAGTTACTAAAGTTGATTTAAAAAAAAAAAAATAGCCTATATTCTCTTGAGCTGCAGATTGAGGCCTTGTAAATTGGTGTAATTGCCACCCATCTCACTATAAATGATTTTTCATTTTTATCTGATGACTCATCTTCTGAGTCATTTCCTTGTAATCTCATGGGGGCAAAGAAAAGAGACATTTATATTCATGGTATCTTTCATTAAGGTTGACATTCAGAGGATGTCCATTAAAAGGAAGATGTAAACATCAAAATACAAAGAAAAATTAGACATGGCTGGATGCACACCTATTTGCAAGAGCTATCCACATAAATACTACATAGTATGGGAGCACTACTCTCTCTCTCTCTCTCTCTATATATATATATATATATATATATATATATATATATATATACACACACAAATAGTCATTTTATAAAGTTGATTGACTTTTAAAATAATACACCTAAAGATAATCTAATTTGCCTTTGCTACATCATTGTGTGTGTGTGTGTGTGTGTGTGTGTCAGAGGGTGGGGCAGGGTGAAGGGTCACATCCAGAGGGCTTTCCTTATTTTCTTTTATTGACGTGCACCACAAATTGAAGAGCAGGATCATTATCCTTATCCTCTCACTTTCTGCTGACTTGCAGATCAGGTTATTATTACAGAGACCCTACTTTCAATTTCTTCTTTTTCTTTCCTTCTTTTTTTTTTGTAATGACAGTAGCATTGTTTATGAGCTTTTTTTTTTATTTCTTTTATAATTTTCCTCCTCCTCTCCTATAATTATACATTTTCACCGGATGTTGTTCAAAGATCTAGAGTGCACTTTAATTAATTATATCCTTAGGTAGAACACATGTTGTGTCCAAATATATCTGCAAATCAATGGCATGGTAACTCTGGGTATCTTGTTTGCATGTATGGAGCAGGGAAGGGAAATCAAAGATATTACATGTCAGTCAGCGCTAAAGCCAGACAGTAAGAGATGGATTAGATATCAACGATTAATCTTTGTTACTAAATATACTGTGTGTGTGTGTGTGTGTGTGTGTGTGTGTGTTTGTTTGTGTGTGTGTGTGTGTGATTGTTGTGTTGACATGGTAGGGGTTTGGTGCCAGCTGCTTATTTCTCTACTGCTTCTCTCCTCTCATCGCTCAGCTGTATGCAACCTTCATCTCATCCGCCTCAAACCTCATCACCGGATTAATGTGGTCAAGTGTTGAGGTCCTGTTGGTTAAATGCAGGGAGAACTCAGCTGGACATTGCTTAGAACATGATGATACCACTTGATATTAATGTCAACTAACATCAATATTTTTTCTTCTCTTTGCTGCTGTTTTTTTTCAAGACAGGCGGACATGTCCACGTTTTTTGGAGCCAGACATTACTGGCGTCATCTGTTGAAGTGATGGTGTTTGGTGTGTGGTGTCATTTTGACAGAGGGGGCCTTTATATAAATTTTCTTTATGGCTTCATTCTGAACTGAAACGCTCTTTACGGATAGAGCGGTCGCACCGCTGCATAGCAGTGGTGAATGGTTGTACTACTGTGAGCACTGCACAGCATTATGCACATCTAACACATAATGCACACCTAGAAGAGCATCATGGGTACCAACCAGCATTGCACACATCCAGCTGTGTATTATACATTGACTTAGCTCATCACATCTGCTTTAAACTACTGTCGGCTGTTATGTTGACACAAAGTCGAACAAAAGAGATGGAGTCTTGGATCACGTACGAGTCGGTCTCATCGCCTGCTTGGCTGCAATGTTTTTTGTTGTTGTTTTCTTTGTAAAGAAACTTCCCAAAATGGAAAAAAAAAAGTATCATTAGGCCTTGGGATAGTCATTTGAAAAGCCATACAGTACATGCGTTATAATTATTTGGGTCAGAATACATATGGGTGAATGAATCTATAGTTATCAGATCATAAAGATGGATGAGTTTAGGGATCTTTGTGTCTACAGTAAGTCATTATTATGAAGCCTTAACTAAGAACACATTTTTTGTTCTAACATAACAGTCTGCATAGCTTAGTCTGTGTCATGAGCTCTTTTGCTGACTTCATCTTTTTGTTGAAGTTATTGAAATAACAAAGGACACCGTTGTTCTTAATGGCTTCATTCAGACCTGACTGCAGGATAGCAGTGGCGAGTTTGGTAATAATAATGGCATCTCACAGTCTGCATCACTGTTTTATCCATATATATATATATATATATATATATATATATATATATATATATATATATATATATATTAGGGTTGTCAAACGATTAACATTTTTTAGTTGATTAATCGCATAGTAATGGTGAGTTAACTCACGATTAATCGCATTTTTAAAATTCTATTTCAAATCCACTCCAATTGAAGTTAAATGAGATTATCAAATGTAATGACACATTGTCATTCATACCAAATGTACTTAATAAGTAAAAACTAGACCAATTGATCTCAAGGGGGTTTTATTGACTGGCTGTCACTGCATTTGTAATCAAGAAGTTACTTTTACAATTACAATTCTTCTTACAATTATTGAATGTAAAGTGGAACAAAAAACAAAATAATTTCTGATGATGTTGACAGTCTGTGGGCAGAACAGAAAGTAGACCTTTCAAGTGGAACTAAAAACAAAAAAAAATTCTGATATGGATGTTGACAGTCATTCCACTGACCCGCCACATCCATAAAATGACTCGCGCATATGTCAGCCATATGCCTCTCATCAGTTCTCATTACAGTCAATGTATGTGAATGCAGCTTCCACTCCTGATTGATGTAATGAGCTGTTACTCCAAGATAGCTATGATTACCTAGCGATGTCCAATAGTTACCAGTAAGCGCGACAGAAGCTGTGTTGTCCAAATCCGTAGCTAGTTTTGCCTTCTCTGTGTCATACCACTCGTGTATCCTGGACATGACTGTGGCCCTGGATGGCAACTCGTACGTGAGGTCACCGGAGGCCATCCGGATAATACGGAGACCTTCGTCTTCCACTATATAAACTGGTCTGCATGCTGTGGCTATCCATTTAGCTATAGCGTGGGTCAGTTTACTGGAGGTCGACGATCTATCTGCTTCTAAAACGGCTGTCAAGTGTAGTTTGTCGTACGTCACCAGAAGCAGAGCTTACGCTGGGATCCGTGTGCTTGGCTTGCAGGTGATACCTCAGACTGGATGTACTTCGGTGATAACTAAACTCAGCTCGACAAATTATACATATAACTTTCGTTTTGTCAAGTGTACTATCTGGCAAAGTTTTGAAAATAAACTTCCCATCCATTATCCCTTCTTTCTCCATAATTCAACTTCTGTGCTGATTCTTTTCAATCTGGCTGCACACCCTTCTATGAGACTACCACTTGGCGGCACAGCTACTGTTCATCAGTGTCGCGCGCGCCCTGTGCAAACACCTCAATACGGGTCATTCAAGGGGTCAAAGACAATGTGCGTTAATTGCGACATTTTTTCTTAATCGAATTAATATATGATTGCGTTAACTCGTTATTATCGCGCTAATTTTGACAGCCCTAATATATATATATATTGTTTAATATGTGCCTTAAATAACGACCATCCTGAGTGTACATAGAAAGGAAGTGCTCGTCTGGTTCCTATTGTGGAAGGAAGGAATCCCACCAAGTCTGTCCCAACTTCTTTATATCCACGTCGTTCCACTCCCGGGATTGGTCCAATGCCGTCAGAAATTCCGCCGGATGTCCCTTGTTTCAACCGGATGTCTGCTACCTTCCACTTTCTTTGTGTTGACATTTTAAACTCCGGGTGGATTTCTGAGGACTATGGTTACCTGCTCCTCAGATCTCTGCAGGGTAAATCCAGACAGCTAGCTAGACTATCAGTCCAATATGAATTATCTGTTGCAAGACTAAAACAACCTTTGACCGTACACATGTTCCACCAAAACAAGTTCCTTCGTGTGGCGCCTAGCACCGCCCATGACGATTATGATTGGTTTAAAGAAATGTCAATAATCCAGAGCATGTTTTTCTCCCATCCCAGAATGCTGTGTGAATTAGCCAGACCTTCCTCCGCAGCGCTCCCAACAAACTGCACGAAGTTACAGGTCATTTATTTCTCGAAGAAATCCTTATATCTTAACCAGAGAACGCGCGGTTTAAAACACGCCGTTAACATTTACGGTTTGCAGTTTGCTTATGTTTAGACACAACATAAACGACTTAAGTTCAAGATAAGTTTAGAAAAGATCAGTACATCTGTTACTTTACTTCATTTCCTGTTAAGCAAGTGACGCAGAAAGTGACATTTTTGTTTGTTTTGTAAAGTTGCACAAAAACATAATAATATAATATTTTTTTTTCTTCAAACAGGACACAAACAGCAGTTTCCTGGATGATAGTTCTGTTCGGTCTGTGTTAGATAAAGGGAAATAGATCAAGTGATCTTTTGTTTTTGTCCGTGTGTGTGTGTGGGCTCACACGTGCCAATGTATGTTCCACAGCGTGTCTCTAGCAGAGAGCGCCTCTCTGCTTCCTGTGTTCCGCTTCAAAAGCTGCCCACACGCCCGTTCCAGCCGTGGGAGGCATCTCATTGTTTGGTGAGATTAGCTTGGCAGGCTGCAAACAGTAAAACATTTAGTCATGCCAACTTTAACAAAAGCAGAAAGAACGAGTGCATTACTGTAATTAAATAAATCTCCATCACCACTCTTAATGCTTTGTTGAATTGGAACAAAGTTAATGTCAGATGAACATGCATCTTTGACAGTATTATGAACTGTAGTTTCAGACTCAGAGCCCTGGAGGGCTGAGGAGGCCCTGATCATCAATATGAATGAATCACAGTGCATGTCGCAAAACTCCATCTAGTTCAAGTTCAATTGGATGTCACGTTTTTATTTGAATGCTAGTCAAAGTGCTTTGCATGGAGATTTAATCTGTCCAACGTTACAGTACATACATGTATAATAAAGGAGAAAAAGGGACAAGCTGCACCTATCGATTTCAACTTCCATACATATCCAGTCCTGTGAGCTGTGAGGACTGCAGCATTATGCATAGCTATCACATTACACACGCCCACAACATTATGCACACATAAACATTCATCTTAGGTGCCAAACAGCTTTGCATACACTCATCCCGCAGTGTTATATACATGAACGTAACTTGTTGCTAAAAATACTTTCAGCTGTTTTGTTTTTTAACGCTCTCTTCCACCAGGAATTTGTTGTCCTTCTGGGTCAAAAAAAAAAAAAAAATGTTGGCACTTTTTTCAATGTGTTTTTTAAATTCATAGTCAACAAACCTGATTTACATTACATTATACCTAAAACAAGCAGGAATTCTGAATTATTTTGACTGATAGTTGGGATCAGAGAAATCTGTCAAAGATTAGTCAGGATATGTTTTGAAACCATTTCAACATTTGTTTCAAATGCTATAAAATTGAATAAAACACCCAAAATATAATCAAATGTGTGAAGAGTGTTGCATGCATAAGGTGCATGCATCCATGTTATTCTGGGTAGTTTGTAAGAAACCCATACTTTTGATATAAAAAACAAGGGTTAAGTTTTAACAAATTTAAATAAAAGAGATGGACGTACCATACATGGCATCAGTTATATAAGAGTCTCTCTCCTTGTCTGCTTGGAAGCAACATTTTTTTTCTTTTCCAGTATATAACTTACATTTCCCCCAAAATGAAAGAAATGCTTCCCAAATTCTTACCACTTTGACTTGAAGTTTTATCAACTCTAGGCGTTTCGGTTGATACAGCAAACAAACCAGAGTCAAACAGTCGCTTCACTCTAACTTAAAATAATTGAAAAGCCACGGCAGGCTGTTACAACACGCTCTGTCTGATCAGGGCCCAACTCTGCACTGTTCTGTAGAATCTAAGATATATTCACAGACATTTGTGTTTATGATGCTGTCAGCTGCAGCCTACACAAATGACCTCATGAGCAACTTCTGAGGTTTCAAACATTTGCTTGCTAAAACGCTTCCTCCCAATGTGCTCATGAACCGAAGTGAGGATCTAAAATAGGCTGGTGAAGTCCCCGGAGAGGTAGACTGTTCATATTTTCTGTTTGATGGCTGTGTTCACAGAGAATGCAGGACAGGATGATGGATGAACATAAATACACACCCTGGCTTTGTAGTATTGTGGTCGCAGTTCATTTTTACTACGTTTTGGAACTCAACTTTATAGTTAGATTAGCAAAAAGTGGATTTTGGGAATTTTTCTTAAACATTTACAAAGCGGATATTTTAATAGCTAGCAGTCTCTTTCGTCTTTGCCTTTGCTGTTGCATTGCTCCATTTATTTGCACTATTCCAACTGTCTTCTCCCTGTCTCTTGGGACAGGCCACAGCTCAGACCTCTGAGTGCAGAGCGTGAGACTGGTCTGATTTAACTGCCTAATGTGACTGACAAGATAGCTTGGTGCTGCATGATCAACAGACACACCCATGCACCATTGAACATGTGCTTGGTATTTTCAATTTTTCCATGTTGTTTTCCATAACATCGACCATGCTGACATGCAAAAGATAGGAGGGTGAAGCAAATCCTAATATATTGGAAACCACAATTTCAGAGATTTATATTAATTTATTATTGGACCACCAGAAAACTCAGCAACCAGCAAATCTACTTTTTTGGGCAGTTCTTGTCGGGGTCCCACCTCCCAGACAGCATGTTGGCAGATTGAAATGTTGCTTGAGGTTCCACTGGGAAATGCGAAAAAAAGACTGAAATACACCAGAGGCACTTGGGAACAGGAGGATTTGAATTCTGACACACATACAGAGCACTGAAAATAACATGTACTAACAGCGGACATCTGTAAATGACATTACGGCATCTCTTATGAACTTGAAAATCAGGAGGAAGTGAATGTGAGCACTTTCCGTTGTCAGGCACTCATGTTTCTTATTTCTTCACATTTTCCATCTACTTTTTTTTATCTCCAGCATTTATCCATTTTGGACCTCACAGCTGGTGACAGGATGAACCAGAAGCAATTCTAGGACTCGGTCTTTAGGGGGGCTCAGCCCCTAATGAGAAAGTGACACTAATACAGATCCTTGTAAAAGTGTTAACCCCCCTGGCTAAATCAGTTATTTCATTAGCTGATAATGTCTGAGCTAGCTACTGAACAACAACAACAGCTTATGTTTTTTGACACTATTAACACTATGAAGGAACTAAACCTGAAGTAATAATGTATTTTTAAAACAAGGTTACAACATTCAGCAATTTTAGTTGCTTACATTTCAATATGTATTCTGATCTGTGCTATGAAATGACCAACTTCTTCTCCGGGGACTATCAACGTTAAATTTCACAAACGCACTCTTGCTCTTCCTCTTACAGATCAGATAGAGAGAGAATTAGCTAAAAGCGGGAGTCTGGCGCAAACAACTCTGATTGGCCCAAACTACATTTCTGTTATCCCTTTCCTGGACTGGGTTACAACTGACGGGTGCATCGGCGACAGACACACAGGAGATTAAACCTGTTTCAGTCCCTTTGAAGCTGTAATTCTTTGTCCTCTGTCCCTAACAGACAAGTTTGCAATTCTAACTTGAAACACCAAAATTGATTTAAAAATAGTTTTTTATTATTATTTTTAGGGGGTGAATGAGAGATGAAATTTAGGGAGATGAAAAAAGGATCAAAAATGGATCATGGGATGAACAGTGGCTGCAGGATTCTTTACAACAAAACAGAATTCTCCATTAAGCACAGTAATCTTATTGTCATCATGGAGGAACTTCTTTTATACAATTGGATCACAATGGTGGTCCTAGATCACACTGTGAGGCACGTCCAGCCAAGACCAGTATCGTGCTTTTGAGACTAAAAAAATCCTGCTGTAAAATTGTGTCCAAAATTTAGGACAAAATTCACACAAAGGGAACGCTGCAACAACCCACATCTGCAAACCAACCAATCAGAATGTGAAAAGAAATGACACAATACATTGGTGTGATATTTAGTGTGCACCATAAATTTACATTATTAACGTTGTCGCACCATATGACGGCTCCTTTACACACACAACATGTGTGCAGCCCTGTGAAACCAGTGTATGTCCATATTAAATTGTTTTTTAGTAAAATAAGATGAAAAATATGCAATATTATTGAAAGCACACCCCTACTACCTAACTAATCCATACAACCACATAGGTAGATTATTCCAACCCTCTAATACAACCCACAGGAGCATTTCCTTTATTAGCACCCCTACTACTAATCAACACGTCCTCTTACCTCCACGTATCAGTCCCAGTTTTAAACATGTGGCTAAGTAAGTCAATAATAAATACACATACAGTACAACATCATAAACAAAAAACATAAAAGTTATAAAACAAAAACTAAACATACACTATCATTTCATGACACAACTCATATAAAATAACTAAATACACACAATAAGACAAGGACAGACACATAGACAGCTCCACCAGTGCAGTCATCGGGCATTCCTTACATTTAGGTTGAACACATTTTTAAGACAGGTACAGTATATCAATATACTATTGACACATAACATCTCTTTCATCCTCTCTGGACACATCTCACAAACCTCAACCAATGTTGTTTCTTTGTCTACTCAATGTCTCTAGTCAAAAGATATGTTTTAAATCTTCTCTGTATGTGACATTGTCACAGTTTAGGAAGCTTAAGACAACAAATCTGCTTGGTTAGGTTTGGGAAAAGACCATGATATAGGTGCAAAGTAAGTGTATTTGTGATGTCACTTTTAGATTATTTAGTTCATTTTGAACATGTTAAAATACAGTTATGTTTGTAAGTATGTGACGTAGTAGTCTCGCTTTGCCAGAGCCACACGCGGAGGAGGGTCTGGCTATTCCACACAGCATTCCAAAAAAAAAAACGTGCTCTGATTTATTGCCATTTCTTTAAACCAATCACAATCACTTTTGGCGGTGCCAAGCTCCGCATGGAGCCGCTGTAAAATAGTCAGATTGGACAGATAGTCTAGCTAGCTGTCTGGATTCACCTTGCAGAGATCTGAGGAGCAGTTAACTATTCAATCAGGAGAGACATGTTTGCAGATATGCAAATAAGGTTTATTGTACAGCTCAATAAAATGTTTGGCGATTAGACTCCATCGCTATACGAATATTTTGTATATCTATATAGGGGTAGAGAACCATCAGACCCCCACCGATGGAATCTAGACGCAAGTGGTGGCGACGAAGGAGCCCGAAGACCAGACCGAAGGAGGCTCCGGACCGGTCAGCTGGAGTAGATGACTGGAGGTCGAAGGGGGAGGTGGAGGGTTGCGCTCTTTGCCTGCAACGACAGCTGATAGCAAAGGGAGAAACTGATTTTTTAGATTATACTTTATTCATCCCACAACGGGGAAATTTTGTTATTACAGCAGCAGCATTTTTTTCAATAACAGCCAAAAACAAAAACACACAAACAAGTAAGCACACAAGAAATACAGGCAAACAATAGACAATGATTACATGGTAGACTAAGTAAGCAAAATGGCGTCAAATAAAGGTATTTTAAAGTGCGGTTGCCATGATACAAGAAACAATATTGCAGTGTAAGTGACGTTAAAATTATATTGAATGTGTAATTAGAGTAATGAAGCAAGAGTCGGTAGCAACCAATTAACCTGTGACCATAAATATTGAAAAGTAAGTACTTGTAATAAAATAATATAAATACCGATATTAAAGATAAACAGAAAGTGTGTGGTGTAGATGGGAGAAAAACAGGAACAGAAACTACAACATTATCAGGTAGTGCAGGTGTTGTAGAGTCTGACAATGGCTGGGATGAATGACCTGCGGTACCTCTCCTTCTTACACCGTGGGTGGATCAGTCTGCTGCTGAAGGAGCTGCTCAGGGACCCCACAGTGTCATGTGGGGGAGGGGGGGGGTGTATCAGTTTGCTGCTGAAGGAGCTGCTCAGGGACCCCCCAGTGTCATGTAGGGGGTGAGAGGTGTTTTCCATGATGGGTGTCAGCTTGGATAACATCCTTCTTTCCCCTTTTTTCTCTATGGGGTCCAGAGGACAGTCCAGGACAGAGCTCGCTCTCCTGATCAGTCTATTGAGTCTGCTCCTGTCCGGTCCGAGCTGCCCCCCCTCCAGCAGACCACAGCATAAAGGATGGCAGAGGCCACCACAGAGTCATAGAAAGTCCTGAGGAGAGTCCTGCACACTCCAAAAGACCTGAGACTCCTCAACAGATGGAGGCAACTCTGGCCCTTCTTGTACAGAGCATGGGTGTTATCAGTCCAGTTTAGTTTATTGTTTAAGTGAACACCCAGGAATTTGTAGCTCTCCACTACCTCAATGTCCGATCCCTGGATGCTCACCGGTGAGAAAGGGGATGTTTTCCTCCTGAAGTCAACGATCATCTCCTTTGTCTTGTTGGTGTTAAGCTGAAGCTGGTTAAGCTCACACCAGCTGACAAAGTCCCTGATGACCGTCCTGTATTCCAGATCGTTCCCTTCAGAAACACAACCAACAACGGCAGGAGAACTTCTGGATGTGGCAGTGGGTGGTGTTGTGCGTGAAGTCCGAGGTATAGAGAGTGAAAAGGAAGGGGGAGAGCACCGTACCCTGAGGGGCACCTGTGCTGCAGTGCACCACATCAGACACACAGTGATGGAGCCTCACATACTGTGGTCTGTTGGTGAGGTAGTCCTTAGTCCATGCAGCCAGGTGTTGGTCCACTCCGGCACTCTCCATCTTCACTTTGAGCAGCGAAGGCTGGATGGTGTTAAAAGCACTGGAGAAGTCGAAAAACATGACACTCACAGTGCTCCCGCTGTCCTCCAGGTGGAGCAGCGATCTGTGCAGCAGGTAGATCACTGCGTCGTCCACCCCAATCCCAGGCTGGTAAGCAAACTGCAGGGGGTCCAACTGTGTGCCCACCAGGGGTCGAAGGTGACACAGGATGATCCTCTCCATGGTCTTCATCAAGTGAGAAGTCAAGGCAACAGGCCTGAAGTGATTTGGCTCTCTGGGGCGCGGCAATTTCGGTACCGGGACCACACAGGGGGTCTTCCACAGGGCTGGGACCTTCTCCAGCTTCAGGCTCAGGTTGAATAAGTGCCTGAGCCCACCACTGAGCTGGTCCGCACAGTCCCTGAGGAGACTTGGGCTGATGCGGGCCCGGGGCCTTCCTTGCCTTGATTTTCTTAAGTTGACTTCTCATCTGATCATCTACCATGGAGAAGGGGGTGGAGGATGGCCGGGGTGTGGGGATGGTGGAAGGTGAGAGTTTTAGGGAGGGGGAGGGGGGTGAACTGATGAGTGGGGCGAGGGGGACGAGCGGGCTGGTGGGCTTATTGTTGAGGGTCGTTGAAGGTGGCAGGCTGAGGACGGGACGGGGGGAGTAGGCCAGGGGAGGTGTGAAAGAGGGGGCTGGGGGTGAAGAGGGAGGCGAGGAGGCAGGGTTGTGACTCTGT
>CM049381.1:11480988-11603488 GCA_026937815.1 Etheostoma perlongum
CCCCTTTAAACTGCGGACCGGGGCAAAGACCCGACCACAATTACCATTACTGTCTCTGGTGGTAACATCACACTCTCCTGAAATGTATCTAAAGCAGTGGGGGGTCAACTAACTCTCTCTGTCTCTCTCCCCCTCCTCCTTTCCCACTTTCTTGTGTTCACATTGTTGCCTTAAAAAAATGCATGCATGCTGGTGCTGCAGAATGACAGCCAACCAACCACATCTCCCTGGAAGATAAACAGTCAAACAACCACACTGATGCAACAAACTCTTATCTGTTCAAGAATTGTGTGTAGCATTTCATCATCGAGAAGCCATGTATCTTGTCTCCTGTCCTAGACTTTTCAAATCCGGGGAAACCATGGAAAATACAATGCTCATTTTCAAGTTCATACTTTTCATACTTTTTTTTGGTTTCCCTGGGCAGTGTTTTGTTGAGGAGCTGTGGTGGAAACACTTACACATGACTGCCAGGACAGAGACGCCCCCTTGGGCTAGGGTCACTTCAATGAATGATTACAATGGCCAGTAACTAACAATGAACTGTATATGAGGCATGTGAGGATTTCAGTAAGACAGACTTGAAATAATCTGAAACTACCCTTTAGATCAGATGGATTTCTGAAAGCCAAAATTAATCAACTTGAGCTTTTCTTTTAATAACTTTTTTTTTAATTTTGGAAGACGAACTGATTAAAAGCATGCCCAAGACTTAAAACATGCTATGCAGAGACCTATCAAACATTGTCCCATGAAGGACTCTGAGCCTCACACTTTAGTTGACAAACACTGCGTCAACCATTTGGATTGCTTACAGGATGTTCAGTCATTCCAGTCAAACTGTTAGAATTGCCAGATGTTTTCCCCAAAGTTGTTTCTCAAAGTATTCCCCTTTTGGCATTTTACTACCGTCCAGTGAGTCACGTGTTGTTGTGAAATATTTCAAACAAATTCAAATTGAATCCTGAGCTGTCAAATGAAAGACGATCATGTCAGCAAAAGAGGATTAAAGTGTCCCTCTGCGCCAATCCCTTGATACCTTTGGGGAAAGAGTGAAGACTCCTTTCCCTTTATCCATTTTGTGCTTGTCGGCCCAAAACATTACCACGGACAATTAAAAATGGCTTCTGTCATGGTACAAAAGACTTCAATTGCAGAGGTTATTTTGATTTGTATCAACTTTGTGGTCTATCAATCTAAGTATGCTGCTGGTCTTTAAAAGTGCCTGTAAGTCTAATAGAATGAAAAAGTATCCTAGACAGATAAATGGACCGCCTGAAGGCACATCATTATTTAGGGACCAAAAAATGTTTTTGGAAAAAAAAAAAATTTTAGAGCTAAAGTTTAAAAATTGCTGTTTCAGGTTACCCTGGAAAGAGTTCTTGCGAGAGCACAATTTGAATTTGCTCAACGAGTTACTCTGGCATTGAGTAATAATGCTCATTAGCTATGCCCTTGTAGCTAAGCTGCACCAATCACATCGGTGTATCTGATATAGGCGGGCCAGAGGCGGGCTAAACAGATGACGACAGTTAAATCTACCAGTTAGCTCTGCTGGTAGCTAAGGGTATGGGGCTCTGGATACGTCATCCAGTGTGTTGTTGTGACTGGTCATAGCGTTATCCAAGTGCGTGCAGTGAGATTTTCAAATGCACGCTTGGTCTCGCCCTTCGGGATGGGCGACTTTCATTACTCGATGCCAGACCCTTAATCTTTTGGATTTGGGTCTGGATTTTCAGGCTACTTTCAGGTGGAATGTGGTAAAACAGTAATGAGACAACCTGATGCCGCTGTGATGAGTCATACGTTTCTCTTTCTGCAAATAGAACACCTACAGGCTTTGAAATGGGAAACAAAGGGCAAAGAATAGAGGAAGCTTGCCTCAACACCTTTGTCAGATAGCATCACAGTGTGCGTATGTACATGCTGCAGGTTGGTGTATTTCCAGTGACTATTTTAACTGTGTGTTCAACTGAGTGTAGCGTCATTTCACGGATTTCTGCATTTCATTTTCTTTTTTCCTCACCACAAAGTCTGTAGCAGGTGTTACTAGTACATTTTTTTTAATAGAAATCCACAATGCTCAGTTTGGAGTTAGGGGATGAGATTCACCTTTACAGTACAGCTGAGGGTAAAGCATTTAGTGGTTAGCATTAGTGTTTGAGGTTGGGAAATGAACCCAAGTCAACGAGTGTCTCCCAACTGAGTGTTTTCTTTCAAACAGAGACTCTAACATTTAGAGAAGCCTTCAGTGAACTTGTGGTAGAAAGCTAAAATTAAAAAATTAAAAATACATCTGAATAGTTCAGAGATGTTCGGCACATTTCCTACCTGTGGAAAATAATTATAATGAAAGAGTTGACTTGTGAGGTTAGTGAGTCACCTACATGGAGGCTATGTAATGGGAATCACAGGGCAAGCTTCAACACCTTTGTCAGATAACGTCACAGCGTGCGTATGCATATGCTGCAGGTTGGTGTATTACCGGTGCATATTTCAGCTGTGTGTACACAGTGTAGCGTTATTTCACGGATTTCTCTGAAAAGAATAATTTGAAAATTAGATGGTTTATCTTCACATTTGGATAAAGAGAAATAAAAAGGAACCCAACTCCGACAAAAAACGGTTATAGATAGAAATAAGATATAATTATAATAATCTCATACATATATTCTAACACACTGATGTGTCTTACATGTACCAATCCATTATTTGGTTGCAGAGATGTAAGGACCAAAGACTTTCAGCTTAGTCTTGATGTAACTATCATATAGATTTATAGATTTAGAAGAAAAATAAGAAAGTGTGCCAATACGTGGTCTCCCTCTCACTTTTTCCTAACTGGAACCACGTACGTCCCAACTGCACTGCTGTGCTCCAGTTTAAACAAAGCTTATCCAGTTTACACTGTAACCCACAGTCAGGAGTATAATGAAAGTGAGAGTGATAATAAAGTGTTTTATGGTCTATGAAAACAATTATTAAAAGTAATTTTAATATGATTATTAAGTACCACAAACACATGAGATCCTGGCACAATATTTCTGTTTTTTTATTGTATGGAACATCAGACTTGTCATTCATCTTTAAACAAGCAGAAATGAACACAAAACATGTTTGGCTCTGGATGTGAAGAAGAGTAACTGAACTCGTTTTACACAGCTTACTAAGTCTCCATAAATCCAAAATGTACATCCAAACTCATTTGTTTCTAAGTGATGATCGCATGAGGAATCTGATGACGTGTCTGATATTTTCCAAACAGATGTCACAGTTTGGGTTCACCACCTTTGCATCTCTTCATTTCACACACATCAATGCACAGAGTGAGAGACTCACCTACAATGAACCACAGGAGCGTCTGTTTCTGCCGAGCTGCCCCGGTCTGCGATCCCATCCTGTCGCTCTCAGAATGATCCACTGACTGAAGTTTGGGAGGGAAGTTAAGGGGGGAGCTACTAAAGAGAGCTCAAAAAGTAAATGGTGACATAATAAGTGATGGCAGCAAGGTGAAGAAATCCATGGAGCTTATACGGTCGACCATCCGGTCAGGGATCCTCTGCTGTCTCACCTTGCGCAAATTGCTCGCGGGAGAAGGGGGAAGCCAAGACTCGTCCTTGCTCCTGCTGTACCTGAACTCCCCCGAGTCTTCCTGTCACCGATCCTTTGTCATCCACACATGAATCATAGTGACTCGTAAAGTGTTGTAGCACTCTTTCCCACCATCCGTTCTGAGGTTTGGGAGGAATTCGGAGCGCGCTTTTGAAGTGTGCGCAATGGGACGCACCAGCCTGGGACCGGTGGAGCGGAGAGACTGTGTGATGGTTCACTGCTTCTTTCTGCAAGAACAAGGCTGTGGGTGAACGGGACAGACCCAAACACAGCAATTACAGCGCGTGGAGCGGGAGTGAGGGGGATTTGGATGAGGGAGGAGGCACCTGACTCCTAATGGTACATTTCCATTGGTTAATCGGATACGTAACACCGGCCAAAGCAGCATATGACAACAGCTTAATAAATAACCAAACTTAATACACAAATAAACAAGCAAAAGTAATTGACTATAGCCGAAATTAAACGTAGGCTATTACCGGAAATTGTCAGACACCATCTGAAATAGAATAGGCCTACATGTCTATAACCTTTCTAGAGAGAGACCACACAGACTATAAATTGTAGATTGTGGATTCATTTGGAATTACTTAAAGGGATTAAAAAACATTTGCCGTGTGTTAAGTGGACATGTAGAAAAGTTGTCCACCTGGACCTTAAAACAGGTGCAATGGTTTAGGATTGGATTTAGAGTTTTCCGACACTGCCATCTAGTGGTCATCTGGAGAGAGTTACAGCACAAGTTTACATACATTTGTACACGTTTTTAAGCCCTAGCCCTCATATCACACCTAAACAAAACACCTAGTCACTGGTAAAAAACAACAACAACAAAACAAACACGAAGGCTGAAGTGTACGAGCCTGAGTGTAGTTTGCAGGGGACCATCTGGAACGAGCTTGATAATCTTGAAATTGTCGCATTCTATCTCCACCTTCAAGAAAAGTGAAGGAAAAAACTGCTTCTAACATAATAAATGTTGAATATTCTTTAAGTTATATTTGTACTGGGATCGTCTGATTTGTGGTACTTGTCTGTGTTGAGTCTATTGTGAATTGAGTTTTTAGTGTCTGTACCTTCTCTGGTGTATGTTTTTTATCAGGCCTCTTTCAAAAAGCGTTTCCCTCATTTCACGCAGCCTACATGTTTGAGCATTGTACCTTCTAAAATTATATTTTAATGATACGAGGATGACGTTTGAATAAACCACCAAAAAAAAGATAGATGCCAACTTTTTCCAACATTCATTAAATAATTATATCGTCTTTAGTCAATTTCTCAGTCAGATTTTCCTTCTTTAGATTAACATAACAGGAGAGGTTAAAACGATGAGTGGTTGTAATGATGGCTCACCACATCACACTACATATATTTCACAGTGGTTTAAGCTTCAGTAGAAATGAATAAAACAAATGCCTCCTGTGTAGCACCAGTATGACCCACAGCAATGATGAGAGGGAACACATCACTACATCACTGCAATTTATGTTTGGATCCACATTGCACATGTATTACTCTGGTGATTCATACTTGATTCTGTTTTCATTTCGAATCCACGGGTAAACCGCAAACCTCCAGTTTCTCTTCTATATATTCTTATATATTGTTGAGAAATCCACTTTTTCCATCTGTCTGACACAATCGCATACAAAGTCTTCAAAGTCTGTGGGCCTCCTCTCAGACAAGGCTTCTACTTAGTTTTTTTTAAATTCCTGGATGCCTATGGGATCAGGCTTTTAAATCCCAGGCCGAGTTAGCTTAATATTACTGTGTGACATAACTCAGACTACACATGCCTGTCCTCGGGCATGTAGTAGTTTCTGACTCTGGGAAAGTGGGAAAAACCTGTAAACTCCCCCAAACTATTAGGAACCATCTCTTTAACCAAATCACACACGTTTGGGCTATTCTATGTCTTTGCTTTTTGATAACTAATGTAATAAAGTATGTTGCATATTTTTTTCACTAAGCCTCCCTGAGACAGTCTGTAGCCCCCTAGGGAGGCCCAAACCACTGCTGTACTGTGTATCAGCTTTTTCCAACTTTTTGCTCAAACTACATGATCTTTACCCTGCATGAAACACCAACATGAAACATGGGATGTCCTTTTGGAATTCAAAATAAAGTCATGTTCAACATTTACATCCACACGTATGAAAAAAAAGTACTGTATGTCAAAATTTAATTATAGATACAGTACAGAAATGTGTAGTACATGTTTTTTCACCTTTTTATAAAGACTAGACTAGTTAAGAATATTGGTTTTGGAGTAGAGCCTGACCGATATTATCAGCAGGGCAATATTATCGGCCGATATTACCGGCCGATATTAGGCATTTCCCAGTCTATTGGTATCAGCATTTATAATGGCAGATTTTAAAATATTAATTCAACAGAATCATTTATAATGACAAATAAATGATTCTGATTCGTTGTGACAATAAAACAAATTATTATAAAATTTTAGTGACAACTCATAAATAACTACAAATAACTAACATTAGGAAAATCTGTTTATGTTTTGTAACGCATTTCTGGATTTAAAAAATCAAATATTCTGATCGGTATCGGACTTAAAAATCCTTTATCAGTCGGGCTCTATTTTGGAGGAACCAATGCAAGGCGAATCATTTTAGTATGGCAAAGAAGAAAGTTGAAGAAAATAATAAATGTATGTATTATCTGTTGAACAGAGGGTGGAAGGAATAAAGAAAGTAGGAATGGAAGACCCCAACATATTCTAGGCTGTAAATCTCACTCTCATCTCAAACCAAAATGCTTTTGAGGCCGAATGCAGAACAATTTAAGAGGAGGTGAAGCAGAGAGGTTAGTAAAGCAAGAAGGATGTGAAGCAAAAACATGAAGTGAAAACTGATGTTAAGTCAAGGAGGAAAGCTTAGGACTGGGACTCAAAAACAGGAGATCAAATGGTAAACCATGTGAAGATTTGAAGAATGAAGATTGTCAAGAAGTAAAAGTTGTAAAGAACAACATCAGAATCTACCATCAGGTTTGTGTGATCACACAAAGACATCAATGGCTTTCTACCCCATTAGTATTCTATTATCACGAGGACATTAAGAGCTCATTACAAGAACAAACGGCATCTGGAGACAAATGTGTTTATCTTTAACGAAGGATAAAGAGCCATTTAATAAAAAAGGCTGAAATCAACATCTGTCTACATTGCCAAAAAGTATGATTACACTGCCCTGTGAAGCATTGGATGCCAGATCTTTTGGCCTTAAAGGATCTCCAACAACAAACTGTACAAGCATCACCAAGGAGATTATGCACAGACACTTGAGATGGCTCGGACATGTCTTGAAGATGGAGCAGGACTGCATCACAAAAGTCACCTTAAGATGGACACCACCTGGCAAAAGAAAACCTGGGAGGCCCAAAATAACCCTGGCACAGAACTGTGACACAGAGCTAGAACAGATGAGCCTGTCATGGGGCGAGGCCATTACATTAAACCAGGGGCGTCGGATTGGGGGGGGGGGGGAAGGGGGACTGAGTATCAGGGCCCTCGTGTGAAGAGGGCCTAAAAAAAAATGCTAGAATGAATAGCTGTGGATGGGAGGGGCCCATAGAAAATGCCTTTCTACAGAATTTTGTGCTACACCCCTTCACTACATCCCAGCTATGGTACAGTTCAAACCTGACCACACTGTAGGCTAACTGTACATACATATTTCAACCCACAGAGGTCAGTACAGCACTGTTTTTGTTGTCCATAAAAGTGTGGATACACTTTAAACTTACCTAATGTCTATGAGCAGCTGGGACCATCTGGAAGTATAGTATCACTGAATGGTATTATATCAATTTGCTGTATATGACTGACACGACTTTGATGTATTCTATTACATGATGATTATAGTTGTCATTTTCTGTTCAAGATCCCCTATATGTTTAATTTAGAGATGGTCCGATACCTTTTTTTGCTTCCCAATACCGATCCTGATACCTGAACTTGCATATCGGCCGATACAGAGTACTGATCTGATACCAGTGCGTCATATATTTTATTACGTATATATTTTATAACAGCTGTATACTACTGTCCCTGTATGGATGTGATATGATTTCTACCTTTGTTGTCAATCTTGCTCAGGTTAAACTCTCAAAAAATGAATGCCGTGGAACTTTCTTTTATTATCCAGTTTGACAGTCAGTTATAATGGAAAAAGAACATAAATAAATTACTTTAACATAGATTTTCATAAGATCTTTATTACGTGGCATCGGATCAGTGCTTAAATTCCAGAACTTTCAGATACCGATACCAGCGTATTGGGCAGTATCCATATCAGAACATCTCTCTAGTTTAATTCAAGCAATGATGTTGGTGTGCGTCATTAATGGTTTATCATATTATTTTGCTCATGAAGTTCCATTAAATCTGTGCAACTATCTGGAAATTAGCATGGAAATGTATTTTGTTCCTTTAGAAATCAGTCATGGTTACATGTGCAAAGATAACAAGCAAGCCAAGGTATATCTAGTCTAGCTCCATCAAGTTCACTCCACAGTTGACTAAATGATGCTTAAAGAAACAAATGTTATCTGACATTAATTTTGCAGGTCTCACTCGGTCTAAATGTGTCAGTCAGGCAACCAACATTGCATTGTGGCATTGCGGCCTGGCCATCTCCAAGGCAACCAAATGTAAACGTACAGCAGGAGGCATACGGGGAGAAGAAGAAGAAAGGAGAGGAAACACTAGAGTGGAGAGGCTGTTGAAAAAGATCAAAAGGTTTGCTCGTCAAATGTCCACGGAGGGTCTGAGAAGATGAGCTCATGAAGGAATGTGAAGAGCGGGAGCTAAAAGAAAGAAATGACATCACTACAGTAAGTAAGCTGTTGTTCATTTCAACATTGTATCCAGATCCATGGTTGTTAGTCTTACTTTAAAGCTGCTAACAAATGTTTAATGTGCAAAAAGTTCCTTCATATCTTCTACAAGGCACTTTTGTAATCTATAGGGTATAATTGTTTGTGTGTCAGACATTTCGGCCATCTTGACTGTTGCTCTGTTAGTGTTGTCAAACATTAAACCACAGGGGTAGTCATGTCTCTATTATGCGCGCACACACACACACATCTATATACCATATTTCTGGCCTGACAGAAGCCAAACATTGTCTCCATTCAACTATTTTAATAGTAGCTGAATGTAATATTTTAACATATCTGATTTCACATAGCATTTCTGTAACTGTAAAGCGTTTTTTTCCGAAAGAGATCTTTAGGCTGGGGATTCATAAATGCTACGGAACAATGTTACGCTGAGGTTTATGAAGTTCATGCTGCACCTGTATCACTTGACACATCACACACACACACACACACACACACACACACACACATATGCAAGCACACCCACACACACACATTGTCATTGGTGGCTCATTTAAAGCACAGTGATGTTTATCATGGTGATAATGTGAAGGAATAATTCCTATCACGCCCTCTGTGCTGTCTCTGCTGGGAATAAAGGATCATTAGAGACTGACATCCCAGTGATGATCACACAAACATTCAGACTAGCTAAGACACTGAGCTGATAGAACCACATTGGTGCAGGGTTTAGAACTATTTCCTAAGTTCATCTTGTCCTCTTTTTTGTTTTCTTCCATAACAACAAATAAGGTCAAGTGGTGTCTGGCCTCCTGCTTAGACTCGGCTCTTCTGTCCGACTGAGCTCCTGTGAACTATGGAGAGAAGCGAGAAGAGAAGAGAGATAAGGAGTGTTAATGAGATGCTGAAAAGAGAGAAAGAAAAGGAAAATGAAGAAGTCCTGGTTGTGAGTTGTAGAGAAGAGGTGGAGGGCCGGGAGGATTTGGAGGTCTTCAACTCTGAAGATGAGGAGGAGGAAGGATCTACTCCCCTTATCGCTGCCTGTCAGAAAGGCAAGCATGAGGTAAATTGTGTGTGTGTGTGTTTATGTGAGAGAGAGCATCTAGTGTTGTGTAATTATGGTTTAGCTTCGGCCACCTGATCTAATATCCGTCCATAGTTCACTAGTAAACAGGGGCTATTCCAGGATTTTTTAAAGTGGGTGGCACGGTGGGACCAATTATAATTCTGCTTAATAGCATTTCACATTCATTAGTGATTTCACTTGTTTACATTTTTTTTTAAATCGTATCTGAAAACAGCACACATTTTCTATACTATAGGCTCAGTCTGCCACTTTTTTAAAAATAATTCCAGTGCTGGTTCCACGGTATCAGAATTTTGGATAATCATCATGGAAACATTAATTGGTCATATGACAAGGGCTGGGAACATTGGCAGAACAGGTAGGTGAGTGACAGTGCTCTGATGGATTGGGGAGGGGCACCTAGGTTGTATTTTTCCTATCAATAACGTAATGTGTTTAATGTTCCACATGTCCTGACTCTTGCGGTTTATATAGCTCCTCTGTACCCTCTTGAGGGTGGCTTGTTCAAAACAAGCATATGACGTACCGGTAACACAGGGGAGACACTCCCCCCACTCATCTCCTGTGAAATGAGATGAGTCCCATTTACTGCAAATAAAGCTGATTTTACTGAGAATTTACACATGTACAAAGCCCTGTTTGTATCAACAAGATGAAGGTATGTAGCATCACAAAATCAGCTATTTGTAAATGTGCTGTATTTATATAGCACTTTTCTAGTCTTAACAACTACTCAAAGCGTTTTTACATCATACAGGATACATTCACCATTCACACTGTGGCTGAGGCTGCCGTACAAGGAACAAGGTGCCTGCTCATCAGATAAACATGCACACACATTCACACTCCGATGCGCAGGAACTCGGGGTTCAGTGTCTTGCCCAAGGACACTTCGACATGCGACTGTAGGGCCAGGGATTGAACCACCAACCTTCCAATTGGCAGGCAACCGCTCTACCGCTGAGCCATAGCCACCCTTTGCATCTAAACGCCTACTAACTTCCCTGTTTGTGTCATTTATTGTTTTCCCTGCTGGTGTTGTTACTGTATCAGGTGGTACAGTGGCTGCTGGAGGCCGGGGCAGATGTCACCTTGTGTAACTGCAGCCAGCAGACAGCACTCCACATTATCCCTCCTGGGCTCCAGGGGAAAGTGTTGGGATGGATGTCGAGGCCTCATCTGCCTCCCCAGGCACAGCTGCTACAGGCTGCCTGGCAGGGAGACCTGCACTCTTTACAGCACCTGCTGGTAAGACTCCCACAGAGATACACAGTGAGTGGTAGAGGATGTCCCTGATGAGCAAAGGGAACAACTAAGTTTTCAAATAACAAAAACACAACTGGGCATTAATGTCTCATGATGTCACGATGCAACTTTGTGTAACTAAAGTGAGAAATATCATAAGGTGCTTTTCGTTCAAATAATAACAGCAGGCATGTAAATAATGTGTATTCAGTGTTTTTTCTATCTGGCCTCCAACTGTATTTACTGCTGTAGCACATCCATTTTTAGGTGTTTAAAAGATATTATAATCATTTAATGATTTAAAGCTTTAGTGCGCAACTATATCAATGAACGTCAAGGCATCGCCAAATGAGTTGATACAAAGCTAATTAGGACTGTCAGCTCCACAAAACTCTCTCTGTTTCTTAGTATTTAGTAGTCCATTTCACTATTTTACACTTTAGTCAACATTGCGAGATTTGTGCTACATTCATGTGAGGTCAGAAAGTTCCAAAAAATGAATAGTTCCAGAATAGGAAAATTTATTATGAATTAGGGCATGCGTTGGCACAGGTCTGCACTCTCTGATTGCCCGTCTGGTTGATGTTTGTGTCTGCATGTCTCAGGTTCAGACAGACAAGGTGGATGTGAATGTTCCTAATTGTGATGGCGTCACGGCTGTGATGCTTGCTGTTCGGGACATTGACCTGTTTGAGGACTTAGCGATACCGTTGCCATGGGAACACCAGCCTGTGGAAGTGGTAAAGGAACTTCTGGAACTCTCAGCGTAAGAAAACACACATTTATCCATGCATTAATATACTGCAGAAAAGGAAACACAGACACAAACACACACAAACTTTTCTTTAGAGTCACACCAACAGTAATCAGAGAAGGTTGCGTCAATAATAATAATAATAATAATTCTACTTTGTGCACAAACAAGGCGTGATATTTCTTTGGCATAAAGTATAAACTTTTTGCTAACAGTTACGCACCAAATTGAAATGTACAGTTTAAATATCAGCCGTTCTGTGTCTACTTAGCCATGTTGTAGTCAAGACAACCTAAACCGAGACCACGTCTTTACCAAGACAGACAGAGTGTTTCGAGACAAAGATAAGACTTAGACTTTGGGGGGTTGAGGCCCAGGCAAGACCAAGACCAGACCAGTGCCAGTCAGCCACAGCTTCTTCTCCTGTCTCTCTAATTCACTTTTTAAGGGGGCGGCGAGAGAAGATTAACATTAATCAATTTTTAAATTAGAAATGTGTTATTGGTTGATTTTGAAGCAGGACGTTTTACATCCAATCACATTAAGATGTTAACACATGTATCCGACAAGGCACAGGCAGTTTGGTGATATTCCTGCAGTTGTGGTCTTGACCAGTCTTGAAATAAAGTCAGAGTCCTCTTTATCCGAGACCAAGACAAGACATGCAATCGATTCCGAGACAAGACCTTCGAGAAGTGGTCCTGAGACGGGTCTTAAGACCAAGACCAATCTTGAGTACCACAACACTGGTACTTAGACTTGCTCCCTCTGTCTTTAAACTTGTCCATCAGTGATCTGCGGGTACGAGACCACAGTGGCCGTTCTGCCTCCCACTACGCTGCCAACATCAACAGCCCTCTGAAGAAGGACATCATTCAGATGATGGTTGAGGCCCTGAGTCACACAGGTACACACACTCACACAAAAACAGCACAATCACTGTTGTTTTCTACGGAGGTGGATAGAATACTAGACCACTGTCCTCAAGTAAAAGTACTGTTACTTTAAAGATATATTTTTCAAGTGAAAGTAGAAGTACTTGTGTACAAATTAACTTAAAAGAAAAAAAAAGAAAAAAGTAGGTCAGTTAAAATGTACTCTGAGTAAACTTTTCTGCGAATCATTTTTAAATGTCAACTAAATGTGACTTTTGTTTTCACATTGTAACCGATGCAGCTTGAAATGTAGCAAAGTACAATACTCGTGATGAATAGTAGCCTACTTAAGTAAAAATAAAAGTACCGATTTTTAAAAACACTCAAAAAAGTACAAAGGCTTTGTTACAGTAAATAGAGTAAATGTAAATCGTTACTTCCAGCCCTGGTGTCAACTGCAGCTGTTTCAGAAGACAAGCTCTGGGAGACTGACTGTATGCTATGTGCTCACACAAAACGACAGGCAGCCAAAGTTAGCAACTACCTAGTGAGCATAGTGGAGCATTTAGCAGCTAAAGATCCAAAACCATCCTTTAGGACTTGGTGGAAAACAAGCCAAAGCTTAAAAAAGAAAAAAAAATTGTCAGAGGGCCAACAACACAACATCAAATGAATGCTATTGTTGCTCAGTTTCTGCAAGTAACTATTAATAGGCTAGTTTGGTATATCAACTCCGTATTGTGATAAAATGCCAGTGTTTACAGCTTTGTCCACTGCCCCAAGTGGCCAAAAAAGTCTATTAATGCTTGTTTAGAGTTAAGGGGAAATTCAGATCTTAATCACAACATATGCATGTGATCTGCTTTGGGAAAATATGGATTATTCAGCTATTTGTACATTTCCATGCTTTGTTCAAAAAGAAATATAACCTGATTAGAAATATCCAGTTAACAAAAGTTTTTTTTAAGATGAAAAGGATCCTGCACACGTGCACTCTATAACAACGTTCCCAGCACTACAGTGCTCTCTTTTGTTTGCTGTTTCCCCCACACAGGATCACATACTGTATCTGTCACATGTCACATGACCTGAACACATGACCTGAAAAAGTAAAACACAGTAACTGACTAACACTTTTGTATTACATGCATTCATTAATAGGTAGCCATATGTAACCTTGAGTAACAAATACATTTCTCTGCTCATATCATAACTGTCTCATCACATGAAATTGACAAATGTTGCTCACACTTGCTGACTTTCTAATGTTATACAAGGCTATACCTTGGTTACTGATTCTTTGATCAGTTACTTATTAAACTGGGGGTTTAGTACAAAGCATGCATGTACACACTTTTCTCTTTCTTTTACACTGTAGGCATACACATAAACAGCATACCAAGTTCATTCATGATCCTGTTTTTCAGAGTAAAACCTCTGCAGTAGCACTCAAAGCCTGCACTTATGTGGGAGGTTATAAGAAAGGCTTGTTTGTGTATGTTTGAGCCAGCATGCTGCTAAGCGCCTTCATGAGAGTGTGGGAGTCAGAGTTTATACCAAGGATGGCGATACAGAAACATAGGACACATACATAGAGAAACAAATTAAAATATGTTTTTTTTCTTACTTTGAGAACACTTACTTCCTCACCTTGTGCAAGGAAAATGCATTTTCCCGGACCTTGTGCAAACAGCACAGTGGGGTGGACCCCTTTTACCCAAATGTGGATTTGGAGTTTTTTTTTGTTTCTGGTAATCTTGACCTGCTTTTGTTGTAACTGGGAAAAACAATTTTCCTTTTTGATGCATCAATACAGGCAACCAAAGGTTCGAATTTTTTAAAATTTTGCGCAGATGCTGCCTCCATGTTACTCCTAGCCCTTGACAAATACCCATGCCAGGATTTGGACTCAGAGTTTGGAGATTCGGACATAGAGTTGGACCTTGAGAGCCTTTGTCCTTATCAGTCAACTGTTGCCTCCCCCACGCAGACACCAAACCATCAGCACGGCTTTCTCCTTTACAGCCACGCAGTGGTAAGTAAGTGCTTAAGAGAGAGGTTGATTGGATTCAGTAATATGGAATCAGTAATTGGCTGTTTAAATAAGTGTGTGTGTGTGTGTGTGTGTGTGTGTGTGTGTGTGTGTGTGTGTGTGGAGAGGAGCGGTGCTCTGGGTAGCCGACACTTAGCTGCCATACTACGACATTATGGGTGTCCATATTGATGCTGTAGAGCAGTAGGGCAGCTGGTTAGCTGGAAGAGAAGAGCAGGTGGTATACGAGTCTCAAAGGCCAACTGACACACTCAATTGTAATGTATGTGTACATGAAGTGTTAAAACTACTAAAAAACTACACTTTATTCCAAGGGTTTACTTGGAATAACTGAAAAATCATTCAAATTTTAATGTTCAACTTGACTTCCACCAAGAGAGCTATATCTGAATCTAAAGCTTTACGTTTATACATGTGTACAAGCTTCATCATATTAGTAATTGATGTGCAAACAATGTGGTTTGTTTTCTTGTAATCTCTTCTTGCTCTGCATACCGGACAAGCTTTGAAAAAGTATTCACCGATTCACTGAGAACACAGGAATTTAAAACATTCATTACAAAATGAAATAAAGGCATTACTTAATCTAATTTGGAAATGTATTAAAAGGAAAAACTGAGCTAACATCGGTTCTGCAGGACTTCTACCAGCCTCTGCTTTTTTAAGACTAGGACATATAATAAATTGCTCACTTTTGTTTCTTCCAGGAAGTGCTAGAGTCCCCAGGGTACCCTCCTCTATCTGACGATCACAAAGGCCTCAGCCAAGGTAAGGACTCTTTCAAGGACTCCTGGGAGTTTTAGTGCGCTAAGGTGTGGACTCTTGATGTACAAAATGGGAATAAAACTTTTCTTTTTTACTTTGTGGGCTTGTAAGAGAGGGCCATACTTGTATCATTAGTCAATAGAGGAAAAAAGGGCTAAAGAGAAAACACAAGAAGGTGATATTAGTGTTGTTGATGCTAAATAACTACTTTAAACAGGTCAAACTTTTGAACTGTTTCTTGCATTTCATAGTGACAAAGAAATAGACTGTCAGCTCCCAAATAGGCCATCAGATCACCTTCTTAGGGAGCAGAGAGAGGGGAGCGTAACTAGGTGGGAGGGGTCTCAGACACAATACGACCTCACAGCTGAGAAACCTGCCTGTTGGTCTTGTATCTCAGCCACAACAGCACCGCTGACATGCAGACAGGATTGAGCAGATCACTTAAAGAGCGTGTTACATGGAGGGAACGACAAGTTGAGAATACAGAGAGCAAAAACAGAAGGAAGGTGCAATCATCAGGTTGTGGAGAAATAAAGAAATAAACAGAGAAGAACTATCTGATTTGATTCTTAAACGTATTCTCGATATGGGAGCAGAGTGGACCAATAGGCTCAGAAACAGGTAATTTTGTTTTCTCTATAATGAGTATCAATACGTCCTATATGAATACTAGCAGCAGTTTACCTGTGGTTATCGAGATGCTTTCTAGTGTTAGGACGGCTTAGGAATGTAGAAAGAGAGCAAATGAATAGCCTGTCAAGTGATACAGGTGCTGCATCAACATTGAAAACCTCAGAGTAACGTTGTTCTTTAGCATTTACTGTATGAACTCCTAGCCTAAAAAACTGCTTAAAAACACTTACCAGTTAAGAAAATGCAATGTGAAATCAAATGTATTATATTAAATTCAACAATTATTAAAATAGTTGCATGTAGACAATATTTGGCTTCTGTCAGGCCAGAAATATGGTATATATAACGTAAATGTGTGCGTGTGTGTGTGTGTGTGTGGGGAGCAGATAAGGGAATCCCCTTCTGTTTCCAAAACACCATGGAAACACTGAGAGACATCAGGCAAGCCTACCAGGACGCAGGGAGGGGAAGCAGGTGGGCAGGATAACACACACACACACACACACACACACACACACAAACACACACACACACACACACGCACACGCACATCAACATCTGTTCATACGTACAGTAACCACAAACAGTTGTGTACACACAAACATCTAATGTGCGTGCAGTTAACACACCATCACCCCACACAGTCAGTTGTGTAAGCAGCACACTCTCTGGGCTAGTCAACAACTGCCTCTTACTTTACACCAACAAGTAGAATAGTTTCCTATCTGGTTACACTCCTGTCCTGTACGCAGACACCTGTCACTGTGTCCAGAGGACAACCTGTTCTACCCAAACAGGTTAGAGTCACAGGGACAGGGGGAGAGAGGGCTTTGGTGAATCAGCTCATTGTCTGTTATGTTGAGCTCTCACCACTGAATCAAGTCCAAGCTCTCCAAGGAGAATAAAGGTCTTTGAGCAGGTCTCTAATTTCATAGCATCAGCTTCCAGTAATAGAGCTAGATGGGAGGAAAATGAGGCTTTTGGCATTATGTTCAGCTCAGCACAAGGCAATAAGACTCATCAGCATTTGGAATTTCTGTTAAACCCTAACAAACTCCCAAGCGACATACACTCTTTCCTTGTAAAAAAAAGTATGGGGCCATACTAACCCCATACTTTTCTGTTCTCTCTCCTCTTCTGCTCAGCAGTGGAGGTTTGTCTCTGCCGAGCCTGGGCAACAATAGCAGACGCTGGAGCCACCTGGATCCTGCTCCCTCGCCTGGTTTTCTGAGTACCAGGACCTCCTGCATGCCAGTACCCCCTAAACACAGGTACAAAAAAGGACGAAGACGGAAAATCAATGAGTAAGCTGATGTAATAAAACTTTGACTTTGACCAACAAGTGCACAGTATAACGGATACCGAGCACGGATGCACCTGGGTATTAAGAGAACGAGAGACGTCCTTTCTTTTATTTGCAGTTGGACTCATTATGTATCGGCATTTGGCATTACTTAAGAAAGCCGGATCAATAGCAGATAATTGATTCATTTCCATGCTTGCCACCATCACATGTAAAGAATTTTTGTAAATCTGTGGGACACACACTCACACAAACACACACACACACACACACACACACACACACATAAATCAGGTTTTGATTTGTCCCTCACAGGCAGAGAACAAGAAGTGTGGTTGCTGCAACCCCATCCTCCCCCCGGCCTGCTGTCTGTGGCTGAGCACAGCCAGCTCAGCCAATCAGCCCCCAGCATCATGGAACCACTACTGTGTTCAACCACTATGATGCAGGCCAGAGCACACATTCAAACACGTATGTAAATGTAGTTATAAAAGCTTTGACTCATTTAGCAGTATTACATTTAGAACAGAGGAGTTACAGTGGGTACGGAAAGTATTCAGACCCCTTTAAATTTTTCACTCTTTGTTTCATTGCAGCCTTTTTCCAAAAATCAAAAAAGTTCATTTTATTTCTCAGTAATGTACACTCAGCAACCCATCTTGACAGAAAAAAACAGAAATTTAGAAATTTTTGCATATTTATTAAAAAACAAAAACTGAAATATCACATGGTCATAAGTATTCAGACCCTTTGTTCAGTATTTAGTAGAAGCACCCTTTTGATCTAATACAGCCATGAGTCGTTTTGGGAAAGATGCAACAAGTTTCTCACATCTGGATTTGGGTATCCTCTGCCATTCCTCCTTGCAGATCCTCTCCAGTTCTGTCAGGTTGGATGGTAAACGTTGGTGGACAGTCATTTTCAGGTCTCTCCAGAGATGCTCAATTGGGTTTAAGTCAGGGCTCTGGCTGGGCCATTCAAGAACAGCCACAGAGTTGTTGTGAAGCCACTCCTTCGTTATTTTAGCGGTGTGCTTAGGGTCATTGTCTTGTTGGAAGGTAAACCTTCGGCCCAGTCTGAGGTCCAGAGCACTCTGGAAAAGGTTTTCGTCCAGGATATCCCTGTACTTGGCCGCATTCATCTTTCCCTCGATTGCAACCAGTCGTCCTGTCCCTGCAGCTGAAAAACACCCCCACAGCATGATGCTGCCACCACCATGCTTCACTGTTGAGACTGTATTGGACAGGTGGTGAGCAGTGCCTGGTTTTCTCCACACATACCGCTTAGAATTAAGGCCAAAAAGTTCTATCTTGGTCTCATCAGACCAGAGGATTTTATTTATCACCATCTTGGAGTCCTTCAGGTGTTTTTTAGCAAACTCCATGCGGGCTTTCATGTGTCTTGCACTGAGGAGAGGCTTCCTTCGGGCCACTCTGCCATAAAGCCCCGACTGGTGGATTGCTGCAGTGATGGTTGACTTACTACAACTTTCTCCCATCTCCCGACTGCATCTCTGGAGCTTAGCCACAGTGACCATTGGGTTCTTCTTTGCCTCTCTCACCAAGGCTCTTCTCCCCCGATAGCTCTGTTTGGCCGGACGGCCAGCTCTAGGAAGGGTTCTGGTCGTCCCAAACGTCTTCCATTTGAGGATTATGGAGGCCACTGTGCTCTTAGGAACCTTAAGTGCAGCAGAAATTTTTTTGTAACCTTGACCAGATCTGTGCCTTGCCACAATTCTGTCTCTGAGCTCTTCAGGCAGTTCCTTTGACCTCATGATTGTCATTTGCTCTGACATGCACTGTGAGCTGTAAGGTCTTATATAGACAGGTGTGTGGCTTTCCTAATCAAGTCCAATCAGTATAATCAAACACAGCTGGACTCCAATGAAGGTGTAGAACCATCTCAAGGATGATCAGAAGAAATAGACAGCACCTGAGTTACATATGAGGGTCACGGCAAAGGGTCTGAATACTTATGACCATGTGATATTTCAGTTTTTTTTTTAATAAATATGCAAAAATTTCTAAATTTCTGTTTTTTTCTGTCAAGATGGGTTGCTGAGTGTACATTACTGAGAAATAAAATGAACTTTTTTGATTTTTGGAAAAAGGCTGCAATGAAACAAAGAGTGAAAAATTTAAAGGGGTCTGAATACTTTCCGTACCCACTGTACATTTATTTCCTTATATGTTATGAATATCCATAAGGGTACGGAGCCATTAAAGGGACATTGTAATGGGTTTTTGTGTGGACAAGAAACTTTCTCGAGATACTTTTCTCATGAGCATGCGAAAGTATCTTGTGCTCGTGAGAAACCAATCTGAGTACCAGTCGGAATTGCTGCAGAGGGGAGGTATTCTTCTTCGGGAAAAATGCAACCAAATTTTCCTGATAGTGTCATCAACAAAGATGCTGAGGTAACTGGTAAACGATTTCATGCTGTGAATGTAAAATAGTAACTTAGCAGTACTTTGCAAGCCTGAGAGTTGTATCTCATGAGCACGAGATACTTTTGCATGCTCAAGACAAAGGTTTCTCGTCCGCACCAGAGAGTATTTGAAAAAAAAGATTCACCATGTCCCTTTAGGGATTGCGTGTGTTGTATATAATGCATGAAAGGAACTATTGTGGTATTAATTTTGAATAGTGGCCGATTTAAAACCAAATCAGTATTGTAGTTTGCTGATACTGATACTTGTGTAATCTCTTCCTGCCTGCAGGACTGGGTTCTCAAGACCCTGTGAATCAACACAAGGTGAATTTCAACCAAGAAAACCCTCCTTATAGCATATTCACATATTTGAGTTGTCATACTTGATGTTTGTCTACCTCACCAGTCTGAACCATCTAATTACTGTCAATGTCCGTATTCTGTGCAGTTCTCGCAGGGTCCCTTGCCTGCTCTGCATCCCAGAACACCCAAGTGGTTGGCACCACTTGACAGAAGGCCCAGGGACATTGCAGCTCTGCCAGAACTAAAGCCCCACATTCCCCTGAAGCCCATCAGCCGGAGCCCGCTTTGCTCCAGGACTTGGCGGAGGAGAGAGCGGCTGTACTGGGGCAGCCTATGCACTGGCCCTCTGACCACTAAGGGGGGTAGTGAGGAGAGCGGTTCCAGCAGCAGCAGCATTAGCAGCCAGAGTTCCATCGACCTGGAGGATGAGGAAGATGAGAGGGATATGCGTGATAGAGCTTCAGGAGAAAGACATCTGAAGTTCATAGGAGACAGGTTGTTGCCGCATTCAAACAATGTGCGCTCCACCGAGGCTGATTTGGTTGAGGAGACCCAGCAGCATTTTAAAGTTCAGTCAAGGATCAGTCATATTCCAGCGATCCACAGATCAGCACATGACCTGGATGGAGAGCCTATCAATCATACAAGTGATCTTCTCAGCACTAAAAAAAGCTATGAACTCTCACTGTGAAGGCAAAGCCACTAATGTGAACTATACAAAGGAGCCTGTTGACAGTCAGTCCTTTATAAAATGTAACTATGCACAACAAGGAGACACTGTGAACAATGAAATACCTATCACATCAAAGTCTAAGGAAGAAAAGAACAATGTGGGCTACACCGGAGCCTGAGATTAGCCATGGGATAACATTTCATATGAATAATGACCAAGGTCACGTTGGTGCATGCTCTGAAGAGACTTACAGAAATGACCTGCAGGATAACCCAATCCCTCATAGGGAGGATGGAGAGTTGACTACCAGCACTACTGAGGAGAAAATTCAGTTCTTTACTCCAGCTGTAAATCTTCCACAATCAAGCATGGATCCCAAGAGAGCTGAGAGGGTGCTGAAAGCCTTAAAGCCTGTCCGAAACAAAGAAAGAAGAACCAACATGAACTGTGAACTAAGAGCAAACATTCAAACCAGCCAGCAGTCCTTCAACATTCTAGCACACAAAGATCGAAGCATCCTAAACCGAAACAAGTCCAAAAACAATCTGAAGTATTCCTCACTTTCCACACAAGTTCAAGATAAAACCAGGAAAAGCCCCAATCTTATAATTGGTGGAGAGCCAGTTACAAAAGTAAAGTTGAAGCTTAAATCTGTTAAAGGTGCTCATTGTTACACTGGCACCCCATCACCACGAAAGAAGCTTATTGATCAGGGCAAAAAAGTAAATCCTGACAAGATGATGAACAGCAACAAAGCTCTACCGTTGAGGGAGTTGAAGAGCGTCTGTCAATTGAAGAGACCAGGTCTAGCTGGGATACCGAGGTCTAAATCTGCCGTGGACTTCATCACCTACAAAGACATGTTCCAGGAGATACAGAGTGGGGATGAAGGACCGGCCATCTACGAGATGTTTGCTGGTCCGATCTACGATAACCTACGAGTATCCCGCTCCAGTGAGAAAGTAAAGAACAGACAAGTGCAGTCGGCTCCGCCGAGGAAGACACAACTGTGTCATAAAGTCAAACACAGACCACTGAAACAAGCACAGAGGAGAAGACCGCGGGAGAGTGCAGTGGTTTCAGCTAAAAGCAAACAAAAACTTACGCCCTCCAGGGTTAAAACTCACAAACCTGTATCACAGAAAGGAACACACAAAATCAAGGATATGCCTAAATCAGATGGGCAAACAGAGGCTGAGTTAGCTCTCTCTAGGGATGTTGACATTTGTCAAACAACGGCTCAAGATACTATCTTATCTACCATTGAGGAGGCTCTTTCTATATATGGGTCTGAAACAATCAAATCTCATGACAAAACACTGACTATGCCAGCAGGTTCATCTCATGCTGAAGATTATAGTCACCTGCACATGAATATGCATGAAATAGGAAACCCAAACCGACCGTTGCCTAAGCCGGTGTTATCTCAAACCCCTGAACGGCTACAGGTTAATACAGGGGCGTCTTCCAGCAGCAACCACACCATCATGTCACCAGTTTACCAGAAGTTTCTGGATGAGGTGGGGGACGGGCCGCTTACAGATGACCTGCTGCAATGTCTGGCCGAGGAGCTGATCTCATTGGATGAGAGGGATGTATCTATACACTCCGAAAACATGGAGTCCAACAGAGAAGACAAGGGTGTGTCAGGAAGAAATACAATTCCTGAGGTAAATGTTTATAGTCAAAAGTAACAAAACAGAAGCATTGGTATTGTCATGTCTTCATATAGCCATGATTAACCCCTGTGTTGTCTTCTTTTTTCTGAGCCTTTTGAAATTTTCATGGATTTTTCCCCACATTTTGAAAGCTTTTTTTTTTGTTTACATTTGTCACTTTTTGGACATTTTGTTACTTTTTCAACATCTTTTCACATTTTTGTCACTTTATTTGACATTTGTTCACATTTTAGTCACTTTTATTGATATTTTTCTCTCTTTTTTACACATTTTTAAAGTTCGTTTACCAATTGTTTTTCTCCAAATTGACAAAAATAAGACACAATAACGTTCACATGTGACCCTCAAATCTATTAAAAAATAGACTTCATATTCCAGAGAAACCAAATTATTCCAATTGACTAAAGCTTCAGAGGCCCAGATCTTGGTTGTGGAAAAGAAGATTAAATCGGTGCATTTTATCACATATTTAGGTTAATTCAAAAGACAGTGCTGCTCTGCTTGGCTCTGGGTTGGTTGTGGATGAGGCCATCACATGGACAAAGGGTGAAGTACTCGGCAGGGGAGCCTATGGGACAGTAAGTACGAGAATTTACAATGATAAAGAAAGGCAAAGGACACATTTAGGCATGAGAAAAATGTAGATTGTGTCTTTGTATCACTAACTGTGGGTCTGTTGACCCTCAGAACTCCAGCTTTTTGATGCTCTCATGTTGCTTAAAAAACACCAACAACATCCGACCTTAGATATTATCTATTCATTCACCCATGCTTTCTCTATAGTTATCTTATACAAATACTCAAAATATTATTTATACCACAGCAGACATTGGTACTCTACTAACCCTGGCAATCACTGCTGCCTTCTTACCAGGTGTACTGTGGCCTGACCGGCCAGGGCCAGCTGATAGCTGTGAAGCAGGTGAGACTGGATGCCTCTGACCCCGACGATGCAAAGAGGGACTACAGTCGTCTGCAGGGGGAAGTGGAGCTGCTCAAAACCCTCAGACACACCAACATTGTGGGCTTCCTGGGTACCTCGCTTTATCAGCATGTGGTTTCCATTTTCATGGAATACATCCCAGGAGGATCCATTGCCAGCATCCTTCACAGGTGAGGTTGATTTCAAACTGTTTGAGATCTTGCCCACAAATTGGTCTTCACTAATGCCTTTAACACCATCCCTTTCATGCCCTCAGGTTTGGCCCTCTACCAGAGCGTGTCCTGGCTCTTTACACCCATCAGATCCTGAAAGGGGTGGCCTTCCTTCACCTGAACAGAGTGATTCATCGGGACTTGAAGGGCAACAACGTCATGCTGATGCCTACTGGTGTCATCAAGCTCATAGACTTTGGCTGTGCGCGCCGTCTCAGCTGCCTGAACCACACTGCCAGCAACAGTGGAGATCTGCTCAAGTCTGTCCATGGCACACCTTACTGGATGGCACCAGAGGTAGATGTAGAGCAATTTTCTTTTCATCTGTAGAGGTGGCTCTTTTTGAATTACGTTCTATTGGTAACACTCTATAATGATGGTACCTGAATTATCATGACTTCATGCATGAAAAAGCATGAATTCATTCATGTAGAACTATCAGTAAATGCACAAGAATTAGTAGTATTTCATGCATGACTTTAGGCAGGAACAATATGTTAATTAATGCATCAATTAAGATATTTGAATCATCATGCCTTCTGGTTTATTAATATTGTTCATGTCTTCTTCAAAAATACTGACCAGTCACAGCGGTGTTTATCTATTCTTTAAAAAATTCTAGTGTTGTATTCATTTTTAACTAAACATTACATCTTTATTACTTCATGTTTATGGCCTGTCAAATAAAGTGCTGACCTGGTCCACCTTTAACATTGATAAATAAGATGTAATTTATGGTGGCATAAAATTAAATTGTATGTATTAAGATTCAGCAGTGGGTTGGCAAAATGATACAAAGCTCACTACATTGGCACAAAATACAGTATACTGCAGATGCATTGTTATAGTTGCTTTATTCACAATAATATAAGGCAAAAAGAAATGCTTGAGAACAATGGTCACCCAAGCAGGATATTCATGAATCTTACTTTTAACTAAGTGTCTGAACACAAAAAATATGACTTGACATTTTTATTTTGTTTGTGGGTTCACAGAGATTGGGCCATATGCCACTATTATTCATATCTTATAATGTTGACGATGCACACTTTACGGAACAGTAATGACAGTAATGAAGAAGTAATGCTCATGATTACAACACTACAATTCAGTTCTTTTAGCCTGTCACTTTAACTACAGATATACCTGTGAAGAAGACATGAACATCATTAATAAATCCGTAATCATGATGATTTAAATACCTTAATTGATGCATTCATTAATGTATTGTACTGCATTAAGTCATGAATGAAATACTATTAATCCTTGTACATTGTTGATAGTTCATGAAGTACTACATGAATGAATTCATGCTTTTTCATGCATGAAGTCATGATAATTTATGTACCATTACTATAAAGTATTTATTTAATTGTCATACTTAAAAGGTAAAATTTCCCGTTAAGTCTTGAGTGACACCTAGCATCTTTTTTACTCCTCAGGTTATCAATGAGACGGGATATGGCAGGAAATCAGATATATGGAGTGTGGGTTGCACTGTGTTTGAGATGGCCACAGGGAAACCACCACTGGCACACATGGACAAGATGGCTGCCTTGTTCTACATTGGGGCTCAAAGAGGGTCGATGCCCTCCTTGCCAGATGGGTTTTCAGATAACGCCAAGAATTTTGTGGCAATCACCTTGACAAGGTAAGGCTTGTTGTCCTCCATGGTCAGTGCAAACTGGCAAATTCCTTTCATACACTCACATACCCTCTGAATCTTTCCCTAATGTAATTATACTAAAATAAACAGTATACTTTTTTTTTAGTTTGGAACTAATTGAGTTAGAGACCTAATTCAGAGCATTTTTAATAGTCACATTTGGGAATAAATTCCCTTATTTCATTTGTTTTCCCTCAACTCCAGTGACCAGAGACTACGGCCATCTGCAGACCAGCTGCTGAACCATTTATTCATTCATCAAAGTGCAAGTGAAGAGAACGCTTCTGAAACGCAGAAAAAGAACTGCTGTGGTCACCCAGAAGGACTGTGTAGCTAAGTTACAAAAAGACAGAATGCTTTTCAGTTCAAGGGGACACAATACTTCAGATATGTTGATTCAAAACATCAAGTATTCTTTGGTGGCCCTTTAAGGGGCCAGCCACCTATCCCCAGTGGATGCACTAGTAGTGAGTTTGGGCTCATGTCCCAGGCCTGTCTGGAAACTACAACACAAAGTATATCAAGGACCTGTAGTCATTGCACTCTTAAGTGGGAAGTTTAAGAAGCTACACGAGAAGCACTTTCATATGTTTAACTTTAATACAACCTAAACTGTGAACAGTTAGATGCCAGATTTTGAATATTTTCCATAGCAATCTTTCAAAAGTGCCAATCTTATAAATACTGTACCTTAATTTTGTATCTATACAGTGTAACTCTAGTACTCTCTGCTGTATGTAGTGATAAAATAGGTCTACTCCATATAAAGCATAACTTTCATAACCTAAAGGTTTCCATGCCAAGAATGTAAACTACTTTTTATTAGTTTTCCTCTGAGTTATTGAGAAATCAGTGCATAACTTTATGCTTGAGACATTCCACAAATAAAAACTTAGCAAATATACAAGCATGTCTGTTTAATTCTACAAATCACCAAGTTTCCTTTCCCCTAGACTCCAGTAACATGTTTATATGCACAATAAAATGACAGAAACAACCATGCTTATACCGTGTCAGGGTAGTGGCAACTTTGAAGTTTATTCATAATATTGAAATGAAGAAAAACAATGTAAAGAATTGGGTATGCTTATTGGTCCACAGTTGCTTTCGCTCTGTGTCTTAACAGTAAATCCCCAATAAGGATCCAAACAATGCAGCCTCAGGCTTACGAAGTATTTTGCAAACGCCTATCAAATAGACGAGTAACAAACCCAGTCAAGAACAGAGGGAACGGTCATGTGAAGATTTGAGAATATAGCGTTTAATGTATGAAACTCATGTGAAGACGTGCTTGGACAGGTACATGGCTGCAAATGTAAATTCAACAAATTGGATGAGGACATCAGTGACAAAATATTTAGCAGGTCATGTTGCATTTGGATAATTGGTCAATCTTGTGACAACTTTTGCTGGGATGGAACCGAGACAAAGTTGTTTTTTCTACATTGTATAATGTGAATGGCTGATTGAATAATACATGTATCCCCTTTATGGGCTGAAATTGAAGGGCCACAGCTTCATGTCATAAAATTATATCTGATGCACTTCAAAGAAAAAGGGTTATGTAAATTTTAATAGCACACTACTACTGTTTCTTTTTGAGGCACAACCTTTGGCATCCAGCTTAAGGTTTACTTATAGGTCCAAAAGAATTTTTTTTTTGGTACAAATTGCATTGCTCTGATGTGATAAGTAGGTGTTGGATGTTGCCTGTGTTGCTGAGGGCATCTACTGATATTCCCTTTGATGGAAAAGCAAAGTACAGCACCCCCTGTAGGAAGGTAAGAAGCACACACACACCACTGGAATCATTCACCCGTTGATGCCCAATCCATTGATCAACAAAATAAGTCTTTTCTAGGTATTATAGTTATACTTACAAGCAGCTCTAAACCTGAGTAGTCACGGTATAGCTTTTTTTTTTTCTTTAAACATACAAAAATGTATGTACATGTATCTCCGCTTTCTGTAAACAGCAAGTACGCATTCTCCTTTTAAATCCCATTGATGATTGAAACATGCATTCATATGCACAGTATATAAGTATAAAAAGAAATCAAGACAAGAAAGAAATTGAGGAGATGAAACTTTACATCTAAAAAAATGTTTTGCATCCATCCAGAGTACTAAATGGAATGCCAGCAAACATAACTTTTACTCCTCTCCAGCTGGCCACTGGCTTTCTCCATACAACCACAGAAATGTGATTAAATTAAATTACTCGTTAAAAAAAAAAAATATATATATATATTTTAGAGGAAGAAAATGAAGTCGGTGCACCTTCCATGCCTCTCATAGTACTTATAAAATACTTTTGTTTTCCCATATGGAGATCTGAAATGTGGGAAGGACTTTCTCTGTGATGAACACAGACACGCACATTTCTAGACTCATTTGAGGAGGAAGGAGAACCAAGCAGCAATTCAACACACTAACAGAAAGACAGGACTGAGCATCACAGCCCAGAGATCCGACAGTCAGGAAGCATAATTTCTTTTTCATCTTTCTTATCTCTCAAAAATTGAGAAGTCCAACAATACTGATCTTTTTGCAGACAAGTTTTTCTTCCTTTCAGTAAAGGGTTTATCATGACATAATGAGTTATTTTCCTAGGGCACTTAACAGGGAGGTGAGCATAGTCTCCAAAGTCTGAGGTGTGGGTAGTTTGTTCTCTTTTCCACGGGGTGGTCCATGGTTGCAGAGCGATGGATTCAGTGTCTCTGCTCTCCTACTTCATGTGGCGATTCGCTAGGAGGAGGGTACTGCTGAGAGGTCCGCAGCCCACCTGGGTGTGACAGGAGGGGGAGGAGGAGAAACAAGAATAAGGAAGAAGAGGAGGAGGGAGGGGGGTTAGCCATAGAGCTGCAAGCCAGACGAGACAAACTGCAGTACAGGAGAGGAGCAAGGAGGAAAAAAGGGGAGAGAAAAAGATGTACCTGCAGCACCAGTGCCCCCCTTGGGGACTTTGCTCACTTTGGAGCATGAAGTGGAGAAGGAGGATGGTGGGTGGTGGTTGTGGCTTGCCTCGGGGTACGCCCTTTTGCGCGAAGAAGACAAAGAAGTGGATCCGGGAAGAGCAAGCGGAGTGCCTTCCATGCTGACCAGTCCTGGAGAACCACGTAGCACGCTGCCGCCGCCGTTCCCACTGTGCGTGTGTGGATGAGGGTGACTGTGCTTGTGGTGGCGATGGGAGTTTGGGAGGTTGTGATCTGCTCCACGATGTTTCTCCTTGCTCACCAGAGGACTGGAATGTTTGCTCTTGTTGTTGTTGGCCGCAATGCCTTCATCCGACGAACTGTGGCGCTCTGACGATGAGACTTTTATCTTCATCTTGAGCTCATCTTTGCTCGGCTGTCCACTTTTATCCAGCTGGGAACTGCTACCTGACCCAGGAACGGCCAGGCGGAGTTTAAGCGAGCCTTTGTCCCGTTTGTCACCGAGATGACGTCTATCTTGCCCTGAAGTCAAGGAGGAAGAGACTTTCATTTTCATTGGGGAGGCGGTGGTGCTCCCGACACCACCGTAGGATGTTTGGTGGGGCTGTGAATGTTTTCTATTGTCTGCTTGGCTCACAGAGGATGGTGCATAGGTAGAAGAGGAGAAAGAAAACATATCTCCCCTTGCGCCACAATCGATATTTCCTCCATGCGGTTCCTGACCGCGTTTGTGCCCAGAGACAGCAAGCTCTGCAGCTTGTTTCTCTCTGTATTTGTCCAGAGACAGCTTCTGAGCAGGAGACGGCTGTGGTGGAAGCGGCTGAGTTGGTGGCTGATGCTTGCCTACTCCGCTCCCACTGGGTCCTTTTTGTTCCTGCTTGACAACAGGGATGAAGTCTAGTGTTTTCTCAGTCTTGCATGCCGGCAGATGCTGAAGCAAAGAGGAAGTGGAGGTCTGCAAGGACAGAGTAGGCTCTTGGATAGGGATGCTGAGGGGTTCCTGTTTTATACAGGTGGAGGGGATGCTGAGGGGTTCCTGTTTTATACAGGTGGAGGGGATGCTGAAGGGTTCCTGTTTTATAGGGATGCTAAGGGGTTCCTGTTTTATACAGGTGGAAGGGATGCTGAGGGGTTCCTGTTTTATACAGGTGGAAGGGTACCCTGTTTGGCTCTGGTTGCCAAGGGGCCACTCACTGTGGCTAGCTGGGTTGTACGTGCCAGCCAAGGCGTCCAATGACAGGGGTTCACCTCCGGATTGGCCAGGCATGGGCACGGTAAAGGGAACGCCTGCTTTGGAAAAACTTGGGTTGGAGGAGGCATCACCATGATCTTGGAGCATGGAAGGCCCAGCAAAGGAGTTGTCAGCTGACTGAGTGCTGTCACCCTTGGGCTTTTTGGCAGCTTGTGTCGCCTAGGGGATAAAATGAGTTGTGACACTGAGTTTGGTTTTAGATAGCAGTAGGGTTGCTGAAGGGGGTTTAACAGCAGATTTCTCTTCTCTTAATATTTGTGATTTTTTAAAGCTGGGGGTGTACATGCTTGATACTTGGGCCCTGTTCGGACCTGGCATTGAAATGTGTCTTGGGTGATCTGACCACAAGCGGACAGCTCTATGCATATCAGTTCAAACCTCCACAAGGGTCGTAGGTGACCACATATGATCGGATCTTACTTCTCCACTCTACATGCAAATAAACATTTCTGTTAGCAAAGACTAAATGTTTTTATAACCAGCAAAGCATTTCTCTGTGCCTAGTCTGCTGGAAAAAAAAGATATTGAAAAGATTGAGTCTCCTTGGCTTGTTCTAGGCAAACCGAAACACCCAAGATGTTTGACCCAAGCATAATATTATATCGCTGTGGGCATTTCAAAATGTTCAGACATTGGAGGACAAAGCCAGTTCACGCAGATGATGCCAGTTGGCTAATGTGCATACACACTGCTAAACAACTTTGGAATGTGGTCGAATCTCTGTTCCTGGAGTGCATTCACACCTGTACTTAGAGCTGTCCACTTGTAAATAGATCACCCCAGAGGAATGTTTATACCAGGTTTGAACAGGGCGCTAAGTTTTTTGGTAGTCAAAGATCAAAATGATGTGTAATATAGCAGTTTTGGTGAAACCATCTACATACATCTATACATCATGCGCTACACATCATTCTAATGCATGAAACAGATCAGCAGTGCATCCTACCCTCCAGTTTCGTATTCTCTTCAACCGACTGGGTGTTTTCTCCAGAATCTGCAGAAACTCGTGGGTCAACTCTACAAAAAGAGAAAAATGTCACAAAACCACCTAAATTCTGCTAAATGTACGAACACTCATTTACACCTTGTGACCTTGTATATGAACTGTAATCCAAAAGTAAATACAAAAACCAGGCATTATGGAAAACCTTACTAAATAATAGCAATATATAAGAAATTGCTTCCCAGTTATGTTATTCACACTAAAATATTATATAAAAGCAAAGGACATTAGTCAATCTCACCATCAAGCAGCTCGAGGGTGACAGAGTTGTCCACATACTCCCACCAGTGCTTCCCATCAGTGGACACTGGGATCTCCCAGTTGGACCACTTACACGCCAGGTGGATGCACACACAGGAGATCACTGTGGGCTTGTACTGGAGGCAGAAGGTAGTGAGGTGTAGACTGCATAGTGAGTGTGTGTGCAAGTTATGAGTGTGTGCAAGAAAAAGTGAATGTTTCGCATATGTGCGGATATAGGAATGTGAGTGAGTTGATTTAGGCCAGGCGTTGTCCCGATTGGTCCAACATATGTAGAAACAAGAGAAAAAAACACAAGAGGGAGCAGACAGTTTTAATTTACTGTAAGGATTGATTGCTAAAGATAAGCCATTATTTGATTGTGTTGATACATTGAACTCTGATAATGTAACTTGTCAAACCCAATTCACAATAAAGGTGATATAACACAGGTCACTAACAACTTCATGATTCTCGTGAGGACATAACGCCCAGTGTGCTTAATAAAGTAAGCATCAAATTGTGTCAACAATAATTTATGTTTCAAGGAACCTGGTTGGTTTAAATGCTAAGACACGAAAAAACAAAGCAAGGTAAGTGGGGAGGGGGGGGTCAGTCGGCCCATTGTGAAACACTGAACCCTGAGGCCAGCCATGTGACAGTTACATCATTGTACAGTTAACTGACGAGGGGCTGCTCCTACAACCCTCTGTATAGGGTCTCTGGGACTGTGTTAAAAGGGATAAATCTAGTGGGCCCTCCACATCAATGGATACAACGGGGCACCGGCGTGACAGTATTGCAAAGAGAACGCATGGAGCACAGAGCCTTCCTCAATTGAAATATTGGAGCTAATCTGAGCCATAACTCAAGGGTAAAATCATGAATTTGATAAATGCAACATTGTTCTGCAACAGTAAAATTGCAAGAGTGAACAGTAATGCAAGCAGAACAACATATTCAAATCACATCAACAGTAATTAGATACATGCCATTATTTATTTTAAAGCTAAAATGTAGACAAAAAACACTAATTCACCACCACGGTTGTTCTTTTTTTTAATTTTTTTTTTTAGAATGAAAGTAGGTATTAGGAGGTCCCAACAAACATTTATCAGACACTTAAGACATGAATATACTATTAGAATCCCACTACATGAAAGTACAGATTCTTAAACACCTAGCCCATGATATAGATAAATTCAACTGCAATTCCTCAGCATGAAGCTGTATTAAAAATAATAACTAGCCATAACTTTGCAGCGCTGCATTTTAAAGCCCTTTTGGTTAGAGCTGGCTGCTAACCTTGTACTGGGAGACAAGTAGGGTTGTTCATCGAGAACCGATTCCTACTTGGAATCGTCTAAACAATTACTACGCCAGTGGAATCGTTTCCTTATTGGAATCATATGGAGGACTTGGTTTCAAATCTAATCATTGGTTCCAAATTTTACATGCAAAAGTTTTGGTTTCCGTAGCGGCCAGGCGCTTGTTGTGTTACAGCCAAGGAGCGTGGTAAGCGGCGCTCTAGTGTGGCTTTATTTTACGAGAATCACAATTGGAATAAGAATTGTTAAAATCCAAACGATGCCAAACCCTAGTGACAAGTACAATGTCTGGAGTCTGGTCAGTCAGATTAATCAGTCACAACCAACATTTACAGGCTTTTGGCTAGTGACATTTAAAACCCCGCCTCAGATAGTTTTATACATCTTAAACCCAAAAACACATTAGGAATGAGTCTTTTTGACTAAGTTAAAAAAAAAAAAAAAAAAATCAATCAAGAAGAGTATCGGGCTATTTTAAGAAGTGGCATTGGCTCTGGCTTGCACTCCTAATAAGTGCCAGCTCCGTTTATATTCAGCATCCAGACATTGTCAACTGATAATAAGTAGTTGAAGTTAATGACATTAATGTGAATTCCTTTCCACCAACATTGAATATTAAACCCTTTAAGGACCAAAGACATGTCGAAAAGAACGTTTTGTCCTTGCTTTAGAAAAAAATCATAATCACCAAATGCATTTTAATTAGTATGAGAGATACTCAAATAGTCATACTCATTACATATGTTGCTGGTCCTTAATGAGTCGCAATTATGTATTTTTTGGGCACGTTTTACATGAGCTACATGTATGAAAGAATGTTTTAGAAAAGCCAGACGACATATGCATTTAAAGACAGGCAAATACTGTAAAAGGTAAAAATTATTTGAGGAGATAATGCATTTTAAACAAATGGATATGACAAAGAACATTTAAAAAGTGTATTTGCGGTACTTACCGGAAAGACCTCTACGAGAAATGTTTACATCTGTGAAATCTTTAGCTGCTATTCAGGCTACCAAAGTGTCTTTCTTTTAGAATTATGCACTTTTTGCAACCGAACAAACATGTGGGTTTCAAGCGCACCACTACACTTCACACCTTGCATTCAACCCATCTGTGCCAACACGTGGTCCCTAGTACAATACACCGCACTGCAACTGGGGCCGGTAACGCTATAGCCACCCTGTCCCGCTCCCTTTTAACAAGGGAGGGGAGCTGAGGGGAGGAGGCAAGCATCCCAATAACCACCAGCGCAAGTAGGGCCCGTTGGACACTGAAAGGGTACCCTGCATTACAGGAAGCTATGGTGTGCAGTCAAAGTGCAACAAAGGAGGGGCAGGATAACAACCTGTTGGTAGCCATGAAATAGGAAGTCTGTGCCAGATCCTTGCTTGCTGTAAGGGAGACAGAAAAATAGGAAAATGGGGATAGGGGAGGAAAAAGGATTACCATTTCTGCAAGCCCAAAGCATTTATCACCATTAGGTCAGTAACTAAATGTTTCAATGCACTGATTAAGCCAAGGCCAAGACTGAAAAAAACTAACACAATCTGCTGTTACACTTTGGAAACTTTCAGCATGCTGGATGATGTTTATAGATTTAAGCCGGAACCACATCATTGACGGCATCAACCATAACCAATATTTAAAAAGGGGTCAGTGTCTCAGATACAGACTGTAAAGGCAAACCGACAAAACAAAAATGATTTAAATTGTCTTGGACTTGGCCCAATAAGTGTCAGTAAGTGTTGTGTATGTGCCATGTCATATAATGAACTCAAAAGGCAATCAAAAGAGCAAGATGTGTGGCCATGTAACCATTAAATCAGCAAGGTTTTCACCCCCCTCCCCACCCATGTTTGAGGTGGGAGAAATAAGAGCAGAGGGCCAAAAGAGCAAAGAAGGAAGCCTCTACCTCGCACTAGCTGGGAACATTTCACCACATCAGTGTGTGGGTGATCAATAGTAATTTCAAAGCCTGGAACAAAATACATGACAGGTGAGTTCAACACAGAGACAGTTGGGAGGTGACATGTCATTTTATGCTCAAACAAACAAATCTAGCGCTCCATGTTAAGGCTATCAATTCAGATTCTTGTAGGTATTTATGGACGTCACAGTCAATTCATACATATGTACATTACAAATGATGTGCCATAAAAGCAGCTCTGGCCACTTTCATTCTGGATCAAAGAAGTTTCTCAGTATTGAATGCAATCAATAGGCAAGCACACATTGCTGTAGCCCTAACATGAAATGTTGTGCAGAACTGAAATGGAGAGAGCATTTCTAAAAGCCTTATCAATGCCATGTTTCATGACTAATGTCAGTAATGACAGAATGACATGTCACCTTTTATGTACATGACACGATACCCATACAGCAGCTGATAAAACATTTCACTCAACAGGCTGTGATGAATATATTCAACAGTGATCAAGAACACTTTTCCCTTACTGAAAAAGATAAAGATTATGATAAACAATGCGCTATGTCTCTCTCAAGTCATCCACTCCAGTCACCACTACTTACCCAGGGTCTGCAGCACTATGGATTCAAGTATCACCAGCTCTTGAGCTTGCTGGAGGTATGCCTGAAGTTTGATAGACAGTCATTACATCACAATTGTAATGAGTCTATTAATCTATCCCCCTAACAACTGATTTCCTATGGCCAAAACCTCCAAACAGAGAGGCTCATTTTATTGTTAATGTAACCTTTGTTAGGTGTATGGTACACGCCAACAGCAGGCCGGGGCAGTTAAAAAATAAGCCCCTTTTTAAAAGGGCAATGGATTTTTGGCACAGCCAGTTATACGTAGGGAAACCATGACCACTGAGAGAACAGAAAAGTCAGATAGAAAGGAGAAACATTCAACCATTAAGCCCAAACTTACATTACTCTTTGTGTCTAGAGGTGGTTCTTGGGGATTTAGGCAGGCATGTGCCACTTTGATCACATGTTCGAGTTTCCGAGGTTGCTCTTCCACTTTTGCGGCCAAGAATAAGGTGGTTGGAGATATTATCTATACAAAAAAACAAGACATTTCAATGTATACTCCTAACACGTGACACTAGGTTGTAGTTCAATAGAGGGTTTTCACGACGCATCATCAGACCGGAAGTCACCACATTGGAGGCACTCCACATCACAACTGCACAGGCACTGAAGTAGATCCCAAACGTTGTCAAGTAAAACGGTTATTTTTGCCGTGTTTTAGGTTGGACAAACAGGCCAGACCGAGAAAAAAAACATTTGGAATAGTATCAACTTCCAAAAGTTATTCAAAACCAGGGCAAGGAATTCCACAAGTTATCAGAGAAAAGGAGGCGCTTGTGGTTGGCAAAGCTCAAGCTCACTCAGGTAGTGTAGATAGCAAACTAGGGCTCTTTGAAATGAAAAACGATTGAGAGTCACTTGGCTACACCTTGAGTATTGCAATGATGTCATACAGTTAAGATTAGGGTGATTAAAGACGTTATCGCATTACTTACTTTGGCCTTCACCACACAACGGTAGTTAATGACTCACCCATCCACACACCTGGTTATAGGCCTCTAAACCTTTGTAGGATTTAAGGTCTGCAGCTGGGTATGGGCTCCGCGAGAAAAGCAGGTAGTTGACTATATCGGGATATAGGACGAATCACCGGGTCGTCATGGATACAAGAAGAGAGAGCCAACTCGTAGGGATCTGCACCGCCAATAAACTGTAATTTCTCAAAATATGGCGCCTTTTCTTGTGGTCCAAGTCCTTCCCTATATGCCTTTTCACCTTGGATGCTTTTCTGTTGGTTAGACATGGCCACATTCACTTAAAGTATCCAAAGTGCACAATACTCCACTGTACTACGTTCAGTTGTTTACACAGAGTATCTCCAATATGGCCGCGCATCCGGGTTACTGCCCAGAACGTGACGTCGGTGAAAACCCTCTGTAGCAGTAGTATGTAACAGATTACTTACATTTCTATGGAATTTGGTGAAAGAGTGGTGCATATAAAACCTATGCATGTAAACAATGGCTGTATTTATGGTTAATTGAGAGCTGGAGGGTGGGTCAAGGGAAATGAACAGAGCGAACAATTTTGCTATGCGTCATTATATAAAGCCACGCATCATTAGGTAACGTATTAGCACTACAGTAAACAACTGTATGAAATACGTAAAGGCCTGAGTAAAGAAAAGTTAACTGTTGAGCAAGCGACCTGTACAGCAATGGAATTAGGCAACTTCCGTTCGCTTTACGATAGCGCTATTTGAGCTAGGTCTAAATAACAAGTTATGTCAAATACATAACGCTACATTTTAACATCAGCTTTCGTATTGAATTCTAATGAAAAGTGTCGTTATTTGATCAACAAAGCTCGGTCGGGCTAAGGAGTAACGTTAAAGACACCGAGTGCAACAGCCACAAACTCGGCTAATGGACGTTAACATTAACCCATAGCTAGCTTGGTAACTGTTAGCAGGGTACATTAGCATATATCTAACGTTAAACATAAAACAATGACATTCATATTCCAGGTTAAGACTCATAGCGTAGCAATAGTTTAACAAACACAATAACAAAATATTCATGTAGAAAGTCCCGAATTTTGGTCCCTAACATCTACAGTCTGTTTAACATTAGCTGGCAAAGTATCGGGCCCGCTGCAGGGCTACTACTTCCAGTGTAGTCGTTTGTTTACAAAGGATACACGTTGAGTCTCTGACCCATGTCTTGGATCAGATTCGCCGCCTGTTGCCGGTAGGAGAGCTCCCGGTCTGGTTCTACTCCAGATCGGCGCGACGGCGTGGTTTCGAGCTGCTCCCGGGTGAAAAACCATTTCGACGAGGATCCCCGGCACGCCGCCATTGCTCTCCAACATTCAGTGGCATCGAGAAAGCGGATGTGACGTCGGTGTCGCACAGGAAAACACTTCTTCTTCGATGGTGAGACTTGGTGCGATCGTGCAATTGGTGGTGTCATGCATAGACATAATAAAGAGTAGACGCCGCATCGACCACTACTGCCTATTGGCGCTGACGAGATTTGGGGCCGCCATCTTGGACCGGTCACCCGCTCCACTCAGTGTAATGTGTTTGGCAGGTGCAATGAGCTGTCAGCGCGTTTAATTAATCAATCTCACTGAATACCCAACTGATTTTCATGGTTTTTTTTGCTACAAAGGTCATACATGTAGCTATGATACAGGACACATAATTAGGCGTATTTTAATATTCATAGTGTGCTTAACAGTAATAGAATATTCTGATATGATATAAATTCACCAGACGTCCGAGATCAAAACTGGGAACATAATCCCCGAAAAGGGAGAGCAACGGGGATATTTCCAGTTTGACTATCAATCTGATTGAAAAACTTAATGTTGTGTCTTTAAAAAAAAAGAACAAGGACAGAGTTAGTTTTTTCTTCTGTATTTAGTCAGGGGACAAAAACGGGGGACTGTCCCCTAAATCTGAGGACGTCTGGTCACCCTAGACCAGAAATCCTCGGTGTATCTATCATTTGTAAATGATAGGTATTTGCAAAATACCCCTACATCACATATATGATATAGGCTATAATAGGTATAAATACCTATTATAGAAAAATAATTTGCACACACATTATAAATATGATAGGGAAGAAGAAACAGATAGTGACCGTAAAGTCAGATATTTAAGTACAAGAAACAATATGATTATATTATTAGAGTTTACTTGAAGCTTTTTATATTTGTCTCTCTCTCTGTCACACACGCACACACACGCAAGCACACACACACACGCACAGTACTACCACGTTGTTCTGCATCAATTGCCTCCCAGACCTTGACATTTAGCAGCCCCACTCCCAACACACACACACACACGCTAGGGTTGCACAACATTGACAAAATGTGATATTGCAACATCAATATGAATTCCGATATTTTTAAACATATATAAAATTACAAAATAGATTCATAACAAATTAAACAAGTTTTCTTACAACACAAGGTTTATTTTAATTGAAAGTTATATTGGACTGGTCCAACATGAATAACTAAGGACCATGTCTACAGAACAGGACGGGTTCTACTGGTTGGACAGTATAAAATACATAAATAAAGTTATAATATAAATAACTAAGGACCATGTCTACAGAACAGGACGGGTTCTACTGGTTGGACAGTATAAAATACATAAATAAAGTTATAATATAAATAACTAAGGACCATGTCTACAGAACAGGACGGGTTCTACTGGTTGGACAGTATAAAATATATAAATCAAGTTATAATATAAATAACTAAGGACCATGTCTACAGAACAGGACGGGTTCTACTGGTTGGACAGTATAAAATACATAAATAAAGTTAACAGGACAGCTCCACAAAATAAACTAAATATTGCATACTTATTGCGACTTTCGATATATTTGATAAATGACCAACTGTCTCAGCTCTTATTACATAAGTATTTGGACAGATACACCTCTTTTATGTTGTGTTGACTCTGTACTCAAGCACATTGCTATTGAAAAGGCTATATAATTATATATATCTCTATCTATCTATCTATCTTATAAGAGTAACGTGCAAGTCTTATCAAACAAATCCCAACTAAACCAGAGACAATATGCTGCACAGTGCTCTGGCATCTTGTATCTTCTGCTGCCAAGTAACGAGTATGACCGGTCCAAGATGGCGGCTGGATTTCGCGCGCTCAGCAGCCAATGCGGCGTCTACTCTTTATTATGTCTATGGTGTCATGCATATGGTGTCATGCATGTCTATGGTGTCATGCATTCCGAGAATATTAACGGTCTATGATTCCGAGCATAGGATCCGGACCCGACATCCGATCGTGTGTGTGTGTGATCCTGTGTACCTGTGTATTCAAGAAGCGGGGGAATTCTTTTTTAATTTCACTTAAGCAGCAAGGGGTAGCTATAGCTTCAAAGTTGAGTCTTTTCCCCACACTCATTAGCTGGATGAATTATTTTTTTAGTGTTGCATTTAACCTCATTAGGCAAGAAAGATAGAATCAGAATCAGCTTTATTTGCCAGGTATGAGGACACATAGGCTACATGGAATTTTGCTTTGGATCATCATTGCGCACAATGCACTTACACATACAAAACAACCAAACAATATACACATTAATATATACAGATACAACATTATACAGGTTGATAGCTTCATGCTTTAAGTTATTGCGTGGACGCTACCGCACTACTTGATCAGTAAAAGAGCCAACTAAGCAGTTAAACTAGTAAAGTTAATTGATTGTTGAATTATTAGTTTTGTCGAACTCAGGGTGCACGTTAGGGGCAACTATGGAGCCCCCCTGTCATTGCCAGAAATTTGTAATTTTAATGCCAAACAATGCTTGCTTATTTTTACCATTAAAACATGATTTATACGTAATATATGAATATCCATCCAATTTGCATCCATCCGGCCTAGTTTATTTTCCAACTAAATTGAATAGGCCTACATATGTCCTTGCTCCATCTCTCTTTCAGCAATCAAATATCCCAATAATTTTAACCTAATACCTCAATGTTGATATTGTGGCAATATTGTAGGGTTGCCAATAAGTGCTTTCACAAAATATCCACACAATTAGGTTTTTGATACATAATCATCAGTTATGTTGATATAATAATTATGTGGGTAAAGGCAAATAATGGAACAGCTAAAACAGGCTTGTCATATCAGGATGTTACATATTTTTTCATTTAAGATGATATCCAGCTTCATATATCACTATCAATACAATATCAATATATTGCCCAGCCTTACTAACCATATGTGTAAGAATAAAGTGTGGATAAATAGTTGGGGTTGGAAAAAAATCAATTCTTAGCGATTCTCCCTAGAACAATTCGATAATCAATTCTGATAAGTTAATAATCGATTATTAAAAAATATATATAGTATATATTTTTTTCCTTTTAAATGTGTTAATTTTTATTTACAAGTTACTGTCTGTAAACATGTGCAAATCAGAAAACAAAATGACTGAAAGAGGATGGGATAACTTAGAGTTAAGGCAAGAGTGCAAAACCCCCCCCACAAAAATGGCCAAAAGTTAAAAAAAAATAAGTTTTCTATATACACATTTAATATGAAATACATAAAATAATTAGACAAAACACATAATGGCTGTTCATACTTTATCACATTACATCTGACCACCTCATGTTTCATGTTCTAAGAAGCCAATTCTCCACCTTTAAACATGACTCTGAACATGAGTCTCTGACATGGAAGACTACTGTGAGAGAAGGGGACTTTCACAGGCATGTTTAAAGCTTAAGCATGGAATGACTACAAAATAAATACCTCAGTAGAGAAAAAAAATGTCATTAAAACTTGTGTATATGTAAAAATCTACCAAACTCAGATGTATGTATTTTTTTTAAAACACACACAGGGAAATGGACATAAAAAATTATTGCATCAATAATGGGTTTAGAATCGAATCGTTGGCCTCCAAATCGGAATCGAATCGTAAGGTGCCCAGAGATTCCCACCCCTAATAAATAGCATCAAACAAATAAAGCAATTCACTAAATACTGAGAGTAAATAATTTTATTATAACAAACAACAAAAAGTTGGTTATATTTATTATACAAGTTAATCCAAAATGGTTTTCATAATCATCCAAATAAGAATATTTGAAGAAAGCCTTTGCACTGAATCATTGGGTATTGCATTTGTTTCTCAGGTTTGCATCTCACTCAAATTCCTCTCGTTTCAGGCCCAAAAATTCCACTGCGTTTCCAGCAAGCAATTTATCCTGCAAAACAATAGAGTACACACCACGTATGGTTGGACATGCAGTACTTGTTCATTTGTGTATTTACACAATTCAGTTTTAAAAGCTACCTGAATTAAATACATTTATTGACATCAATATATTTGCCATGGCTTCTAGATTGTACTAATACAAAATTCTACATTCTATCAAAGAAGAATTGTTCTTCATCCTTTGTACTTCTGCTAATAAGTGTTTTCTATCTGGGTTATAGACGCAGTGCATAACAGCAGTATTGACATGACTGCATTGTCTAAATGAAGGAGAGGGAAATATTCATACCTTTAGTGTGTCATCAAATTCGTCCATTGACTCAATTAGTGATCCAGGCTGCAGTTCACCCAGTGGGAATGGATAATCTGTTCCCAGCATCACTTTATCCTGGAAGTGGAATACACGCATGTTAAACTATTGGAGTGAATATGTGCAGATATACAGTGTCTCTGTCTAATTGATGAAAGAAAAAATAGTTACTGTCATCAGTAAAACCATTCTAAACACACTTGCCACAAAACTGGCAACACTCCTCCAGTGTCTTCTTAACCCTCCTGCTGTCTTTGGGCCAAATTTGACCCCTTTCCAAAAGGTTTCTGAATCAGAAATTTGGGTTTCTTTCAAACAAATTGTCCAAAAAAGTAACGTGGATGGTTCCCTACAATGCTCCTTACAAGTTAAATAAATAATCAGTTCACTACTTTCATTGAAGTTGGGTGTTTTTTGTCAATTTTATAGCATTTGGAGAAAAAATAATTGATAAAAGAACTTGTGTGTGACAAAAAAAAAAGACAAATGTGGCTGTGCGGCTGTGGCTCAGTGGTAGAGCGGTTGCCTGCCAATTGGAAGGTTGGTGGTTCAATCAGTCCCATGTCAAAGTGTCCTTGGGCAAGACACTGAACCCCGAGTTGCCCCCGATGCTGTGTCATCGGAGTGTGAATGTGTGTGCATGTTTATCTGATGAGCAGATGGCACCTTGTACGGCAGCCTCGGCCACAGAGTATGAATGTGTGTGAATGGTGAATGTTTCCTGTACTATGTAAAAGCGCTTTGAGTAGTCGTTCAGACTAGAAAAGCGCTATATAAATACAGCACATTTACAAATGTCAATAAAAATGACTAAAATGTGAACAAAAAGTGACAAAGCTTTGGAAATTTGGGAGAAAAAAAACACTAATTTCAAAAGACTCAGAAAAAGTGACAAAAACATCGGGGGGAAGACACAAAAGTGAAGAAAAAGACAACCAAAATGTTGATAAAAGGTTTTTCATTTGAAATTTTGAATCAGAAAAACAAATATTTGCAGGTTGGTGGGAAAACAACAAGAGGGTTAAGCTTGATTTATACTTCTGTGTAAAATCTACTCCGTGGCTACATACGTAGGTATGTGGAGACACAAACCTACGGCAGACGCTATGCTATAGCCAGTAGACGTGCACCTTTCGAAAAATATAACTACATGTTGTGGAGACACACGTCGCTCGGCCCTGGCTTGTTAGCGGTGCAATTTCCCTGACTCATTTCCTGGTACGCCTTCTCCATAAACAACATGAAATCAAGGAGATGGTTAACTTTTCCTACTACAGATTTCCCACCTTGGTCAGAAAGCACAGGGGAGACACTTTGTATCTCGCTCCAAAGCTAATCGCGTCGCTCTATCACTTTGTCCCTCATCTATCAACCTACGACAGGCTTCACGTGGGATCGTTGTGAAACGTTCGTATCACACCAATCAGAGAGTAAGAATGGTCGTACATTGATAAACGCAGTGGCTGGAAACAATCGTAATTTAAATATCACGCCCAATACGTTCTCAGTTTTGAGGCCTCGCCCCTACTATTTACAACATGGCCAGACGTAATCCGGCTAAAAAGCGGCAATTTCCAGAGGTGGAGATTGAAACCGTGACATCTCAGTTTAATTTGCAGTAACGTGTGTACTATTTGGCTTCCTAAAACTGGTGTTAGGCTATGGGAAGAATGTGGAATAGAAAGAGATCACTGATGCGGTCAACAGTGTTGCCATATTAAATCATTTTAAATCAATCATCCCGGTTCGACGCACACACACACTAGAGCACAGGGGCGGCTGTGGCTCAGTGGTAGAGTGGTTGCCTGCCAATTGGAAGGTTGGTGATTCAATCCCCGGCCCTGCAGTCCCATGTCGAAGTGTCCTTGGGCAAGACACTGAACCCCGAGTTGCCCCCGATGCTGCGCATCGGAGTGTGAATGTGTGTGAGTGTTTATCTGATGAGCAGGTGGCACCTTGTACGGCAGCCCCGGCCACAGTGTATGAATGTGTGTGAATGGTGAATGTATCCTGTATGATGTAAAAGCGCTTTGAGTAGTCGCTCAGACTAGAAAAGCGCTATATAAATACAGCACATTTACATATATATATATATATATATAAACTAGGCTATGGCAAAAGCTCTGTGTGGAGCCTCCCAGAACCATAAATGTATGTGTGTGCTTTGATTGAATGATGAATACAAGCTCACTTTTCCGATCACATCAATGAGCAGCTTCAGGGAGAGGGGATCGTGAACTAGAGAGTCTGTGTAGAAAGAACCAAGGTATTTCCGTGGACTGATGTTGTTGTCCACTGCACACAGGTCAGGGCGGACATGGTGGCCATGCTCAATTCTGCCAACGGTGATGGGAAAAGATCCACCTGTATCCAAATAAACAATAAAGGTAATAAAGCAACAAGCAATATAGGTCAAACAACCTGTGTAGTTTAGCATAAAGTAAGAATATGTTGAAGTTGACATCTCAGTGCTTATATTATTCAGCTGTGACGTTAGTGATGTACAATTGAAATGTGTCCCCAACATCTGGTCTATACCTCCATGTGCAAAGCACACTTTCAATTTAGGAAATCTCTCGAAGATGCCTCCGAATATCATTGAGCAAATAGCAATGGTTGTCTCTGACGGCATGCCTTTGAGTTGGAAAAGACAAGAAAACATACCGGTAACATTATCTTTTCAGACTGTACTTTTAACACACATAACACCATATTGTTATTAAAAGACAATATAAGTGGGTGGATACACTAAGTGGCAGAAGTAAAATTAAAAAGTAGGTTATTATTGGCTATACTCACAATGCATCAAATCTGATGTGAAAACTGCAGAACTCAAAATCAACACCAGTGTGGGAGTTTTAACAAATGGGGGAATACAATGATTTAGTTTTGATGGTTTCATCAATCACTTTAAGAAAACGTGGGTATAACGTCGGTGCTGTGTTTGGGCTATTGGTTTGATTTTCTATGCACACATAATTAAGCTTGGATCCAATTTGTCAATGCACTTTCACAAGAAAAGAGAATTTTAGTTTCTATTGACTTTTTTATTGAATATTCAATTTCTCCTAATGCTACTCCATCTCCCTCACCCACCAGCCAGGGCAGCCAATACTTAGCCATCCTCCCATCTGTCTGCATGTCCCACGGGTGGACAAATATGGAGCAGTCCAGCTCCTCAGCTGCCTGCATGGAAGACACACCGCAAAATTTTCACAATGAGAATTTGATGGTATGAAAATTAGTCAAACCAGTGTAAACATAGGGGCATTTGCAATATATCATTATATTAACATGTACAGGCAACATTCAATGTCTCACAGCATAGAAAGGATAGAGTTCGGTGGCGTTGAGGTCCCAGTCGTTGATATGGGAGCCGATCTGCACCCCAGGGAAGCCCAGCTCCTTCACACAGCGCCTCATCTCCAGCACAGCCAAGTCAGGGGCTTGCATGGGCAGCGTGCCCAGGCCCACAAACCTCTTAGGGTGGCTGCGCACGGTCTGAGCCAAATCGTCATTTAGAAGGACACATAGATCCAGTGTATCATGAGGTTTGGCCTGTAATCCAAAATATTACAATAGGTTAATATATCTGTGAAAGTTGGAAACCCATTTTAATAACATATTCTTCATCTTAGTGCTGATGTTTCTCTGACTGAAGAAAAGTAAAGACAGTTAAGCAGCTTTAAGAGAAGTGTAAAAGCCACTTTGGTATTCCATAAAGAGCCTAGAATTTAATTTGCTCCTTGTTTCGAAAAGGAATGGGTAGCTGCAGCTCATCACACTATGATACAGGTCTTTACCACGCAGCAACAAAACATAATAGATGCATTGTTTTTTTCATCCAAGTGTCTCAGACTTAGTGTGCACTTACCCAGTAACTGAACATCACAGGGACAGTGGAAAGGGCTTGGACTGTGACACCTGAAAGATCATGAACAGAAACGTAAATTCTGTGAATCATTGAGATGAAACGCTTGGTGTTTTATGTCCATGCATATACCATGTTGATCCATGTCCCTTATGCGTGCCTTTGCATCCCAGCAGTTCTCTTGAATCACTCGGAACAGCTTCCCATCCTTCATCATGTTTGCTTCACCCTAAAACACAACATGCACAGCGATCACGTCCCCTGTTGATGTGCCTGTAATGAAAATGTTCCTTGTCTGGACACCTTGGCAGAGTCATTGTTCCCGCTCATGGTCATTTCACTCATTACATTTTTAATTTTCAAGCTAATGTGACCATGTGACATTTAGATTTCATAACACTTCTACATACAACCACATGATGGCAGCACACAGCTGCTTCATGGAACACATACATATGTCAATGAAAACCTTTCATTTACACCTGGCATCAAAGTGTTATGACAAACGGAATGTATTTGTAATGCTAAAAGTATATTTAAAATATATACAAACAACATCTGGACAATGCTTTTCCCCTGTCAATTTTCCTAATGTAAATAAAAGTCTGTGTTACAATGTGATAGATCCTAGATCTTGTTTAACCCTGGTGTTGTCTTCCAGTCGACCATGCAAATTTTTGTATTTCTGAGTCGACAATTTTGTGGAATTTTCCCTGCTTTTTTAAAGCTTTTTCTGACATTTTTGTTACTTTTTTTCAACGTTTTTTTTTATCTTTTATTTTTCAAATGCTAAGAAATTAAATAAAACTCCCAAATTCAATGAAAGTATGAAAGAGCGTTGTAAAGAACCATCCATGACGCTTATTTTTAATTGAAAATGTGGTCGAAAAAACCCAAATTTGTAATATAGAAACTTTTTGAAAATGGGTCAAATTTGAACCGAGGACAACAGAAGGGTTAAACATTAGCATCAGAGTGTTCATTACCAGACACGCATTATGTTTGAATGCATGTGACATAATTCACTATTTGTCCTTATGTGCAGTTTGCTGATGCCAAAAGCTCAACCAATGTTGGCTGCTAAAAGTTGCTACGCAGCTGCCATGCTGCTCTGAATTTTGCTGCTCTGAATTTTGCTGTGCTGCGAGCGGCGCCATTTGAAGTGATGCAGTGGCACCTCGCTGAGTCCTGCAGCTGCTCACATGTCGAGAGCCCGGCTGAAAGGTCCACAGGGTGGGGTGGAGCTAGGAGGAACCTGCTGTGTCCCGAGCATTGTGTGCAGTAAGATTGCATAAGGGCTCCAACACCCTCTATGTATGTATGTATGTATGTATGTATGCATACAAGAAGAAGAAAAACTGTAACTCACCTTACAGAGATGGTGAAGCTGCACAAAGCCATCATATCCATACCTCTGAAACACATGCAAAAGAGTGCCTATTCTTAATAACTGAGTGTTTTGCTTTTGAACATCACATACTGAAAAACACATTATGTATTAGATTATGTTGTATTTCATTGAGATGTGAAATCTCTATGTAAATCTGAACATTTGGTACCCCCCGCATATGTTGCTGTGGGAAAAGCCTCTATTGATTGTGTAATCCAATCTGCGAGGGTTCAATCTTCATCCTGGAGGACTTTCCACTCAAACGCACTGGATAACTCAAAGCAAGTGCCATCTGAGGCTGTTGACTCCTTTGCATACAGATGAAGCCTCAAGTGATCTACGTGAGCAATACAGCCAGTTAAGCCCTATTTCACATCCCTATAGGTCTGTAGTACTCTTGTGCTACAGAGAAGCTTCTGCTACTCAAAATGTGAGATGGGTTTTACATCCTTCTCACATAAAGTGCCAGTCAATGTCCTCCAAGTTACTACTTTTTTAAAACTTAATAATAATAATAATAATAATGCATATTTTTTTAGGGCTATTTCCTTTATTTGAAAGTGCAGGGACGACATGCGGTAAAGGGCCACAGGTTGGATTTGAACTGCCAACATGGGGCAAGCACTCTTACTGGGTGAGCTAGAGGTCACCCCAATAATTTATACTGTTTATTGATCCCCAGTGGGGTTTGACTCTGTTTTGTTAGTAATCACTACACACAGGCCTGAAATACACACACATACTCAGGACCTAATCATGCACAAATGAAGAGCTGTCAGAGTGGGCTGCCAGCTGGACCAGTGCCCTGAGCAGTGGGGGGGGGGTAAACTGGCATCTCTACAGCTACCAATCCACACTCCGTACTTTGGTTCGTACGGGGACTTGAACCCAACTCCCTACGGACTGAGGTATTGCCACCCCCATACGTTCCAAATCAACAGTGGAGTTTATACCACGTTGACCCTAACGTTCTCTTCGGGGTTCTGAGCACTCTTGACGAACCCTAAATGTACATAATATTGTACTATCACCTTCATACTTCATGCCTTTTCAGAATTGTGAGACCTGTTCATAAGAGTAATTTTGAACTGAGGACATGTATCAGATGTCTGCTACAGAAAACAATGCATTACTTCTGTTTCAGAAGCCCCAGCTGTAAAACATGGTTAAACACAAAGGATTTTCATATGCTCTAGTTGTTATGCAGTACTACCTCTGCCAAATCCTACAACAATTATAGTATAGTCTCCTGTTAGACCTCTATAAACTGTACATTTCTTCATCTGTGAATAACTTTTTGGCAAAAAAATCAGAGTCACCCAGTTTGTGCAAAGGGAAAGGTTACCATTTACTTCAACATTTAGCTGTATATTGGGTTTATATAAGGTTGGAATGACTAACATGTTAATTTTGCAGTAGTAGCAGACAAGGTACTTTATAGCTCACAATAGGGTAATATGCACCAAACTGGCATGTAGAAAGAGAGAAAAAAATAAATAAATAAAAATATGCATTGTTGGAAGGTGTGGTCATCAATCTGCAGACCACCTCTTCTGTGCAGCACTAAAGGCACAATAACAAAGACATAGGAACTGGAACAGATAGCAGAGAGTAAAGGGAGAGCAAGGCCAAAGTCACACATTGATTAAAGTTTAACCACCCATAGAGAACAGAGATTTATGGAGTCAGGTGTAAAACTCGCTGCTGACACTCCAATGGAAGAAGTCTGTAGAATACATTTTATCACAGATACATTTAGGAGACTCTCTGCCTGCCGTACAAATATATTTACAATATATATATATATATATATATATATATATATATATATATATATATATTTTTATAAATCTACTCAACCACAAATGTGTGGCTGGAGGCTCAGATCCCCGCTGAGCTTGTATCTCTTGGTGCCTACCTGCTTCAAGTCGGGCCACTCTTTTGGTAAAATATGATTATGAATATCAACCTTCATCTTTGTAATTTTCCTTCAGAAAAACGTGGAGGTCTGCTGCCAAAGATTTCTTGCGGTAACTGAGCTCAAATCCAGCAAATTCACTCACCTCCCTCCCCCAGAAACCAATGACCGACAGGTGAATGACTGCTGCTGCTGGTACTTCCTGGTCATTTATTACCTAGTCGTTACAACAAAAAGTAAGTTCATCTGTGGAGGCTACTTAACGGCCTAAATAGTTAATATCCTGAAACATCAATTGATATTATAGCTTCAAACGGTATTTACACCCAACCCCACTTCAACCATGGGCACACAAACACACATAGCTTTATTGCATTTCTGTGCAGGTGGCTGTTTATGAATGCTTGGATGTTGAAACATGATGCACACATTTTTAATGCTATGGCTCCATTAAATGGGCATTATCAGTGGATATAAGCTTCATAGATATGGGTCAGAAGGGGCCTGCTACACAGGTTCAGAAGGCCGTAGGATTACACCTGGTTTTTGCTTGCAGTAATTTGACTATACAGTAGGTTGCTGCACAATAATAATAATAATAATAATAATAATAATACATGTACATGCTTTCAAAAGTACTCAGATGCACTTTACAAGGTAAAAAGAAAGAAAAACAATCACAAGATATACAAACAATAAAAGCTATAGATGAATATTAAAAAGGTGCAGAAAAACAGCATAAAAACAGGATGGAAATAAAAGGAAAGAGCTAGGTTGGTTACAAGTTAAGACTCAGGAACAGTTTCTTTCCACAAGCCATCTCTCTGATGAACAGCTGACTTCTTCCACAGTGACAGGTTCAATTCTGGTCAATAACCCAGTAACTAAACAGCACCTGTTTACTGGTTCTACTTTTTATTCCACTTATTTAGTATTATTCATCATTCTCATTCTCATCTCTCACTTATTATTTATTATTTATTCATGATTATCATTCCCTATTCCAGAGCTGTTCATACTGTTCATATTGTAATATAATAACATACTACTATTTATTCTAGCATCCTTCGCACTATGCTCCACATTTAAATATCACAATTCACTGCATACTGCACGTACTCTTCATTGCACTATTGCCTCTATATTGTTTCTGTTAAGAGTATGTATATATTAGTGTGTATATATACTGTTTGGTTGTTTTATATGTGTAAGCGCACTGTGAGCAACGATGTTCCAAAGAAAAATTCCTCGTATGTGTCCTCATACCTGGAAAATAAAGCTGATTCTGATTCTGATTCTGATTCTGAAAAGCAGCTTGAAACAGATGGGTTTTAAGTGCCGTTTTGACATTAGCAAGTTGTGTGTAAAGTCTGAGGAGTTTGGGGAGAGAGCTCCAGAAGGAGGGGATAACTCACTAGCCTACAGAATGTAGAGCAAATCAGTGTCCAACTGACTGATAGATTTTTTTATATTTACAGTGGGTCCTCACCGGGCCACAGCTCTGCGTTTTGGCGACTCCTGGTGGTCAATAGTTGAAGCTGAGGAAGTTTAGGGAACTCACTGAGCGTCGAGACAGACTGCAGGCAGGTTGAGCCACTCACGAACTGATTTTTTGATAAATCGATAACAAATGGGTCAATAATGTGATTCTGGGATTAGATGGAAAATCCTCCATCAAGAAAGATGTACACTAAACCAATTACCATGTCGATTTGGAGGAGGGTCCGGCAAAGCGAGACTAAATAAGCATTAATCCATAGAAACAATATAACTTTTATTCGTTAGGCTACTTTAAATGCTGCTTAAAAACAACTATTCAAACCCCATTAGAGTGTTGTTTTATACCTACATCACTCACTATAAATGTGTAGGAAAATCTTCAAAATTATGAAATAAAACAAGTGATTTAGGATAGCCAGTGATTATTTCATGTAGTGGCCTGTATTAGAGGTGCCAGCTGAGTTCTGAGAGGAAGAGGAGGATGAGGAGGGGGAGAGGAGGAGGAGGAGAGAAGGAGGAAAAGGAGGAGGGGGAAAAAAGAATAGCTGGCACCGCCTGCCAGATTCCCAGCAGATCTCAGCGGTTTATCGCATCGCCGCATCTAACCGTAAACTGTCTCTAAGTGGCTCCGCCGGACTCGGCTGGTCCTCGTTCGCAGGGTGTAGAGTTTAGAGGGAGTTGTCTCGCTGCTGATGCTGGGGAGATCAGTCCTTTATCTCCCATCTTCTCTTATCGCCATATCTCCTCTCCCCCCTCTGCGCATCTGAGTCAACACCGGTGGCATATGGACGCGCTGGATGGCTGGTGCACTTAGCAAACCAGCGTGAACCTTTTTTTTCCATAATCATCATCTTTCCTTGCCTTTGAGTCTGAATTAAAAAAGCAACTACAACAATGACGGAGTCGGCCAACCAAGAGTCCTACCCTGTCCCAGACCCGACTATAGTGGATCCCAGCTCGGCTGCGTTGCGGAACGGCCAGTGCGCCCCAGATGGCTTCACCAACAACCATCACCAGCCAGCCAAAAGCCCCAGCCAGCCCGAGGCGTTCACCACGGGCCAGGAGATGAAAATCACAGACAGTGTGGAGGGAGAAGGTAACTTCAAATACCTCTATCAATGTTTGGATCTGCTTTTTTAAGTTATGATATGGATGGGCATGTATGGTGTGTGTGTGTGTGTGTGTGTGTGTGTGTGTGTGTGCGTGTGTTAACGGGGACCCTGGGGAGATTGGAGGGGTATTTTTATCCATGTGAGGTATTTTTACTCCGCTGGTATTTGAATAATTTATGTTAGTCCTACATCAGCAGAATTTAGGTTAGAGTCAAGCAAAAGTTGATTTTGAAGCTTAAAATATTGTTTTAAAAAGCCATTCATTCATTCATTCAATATTAACAATAGATAATCCACTTTATTTATAGCATCTTTCACCCGAGTCTAGACTGCAGATCAAAGTTCTTTTACAACAAAGTGAGAAACCACAAAACAAACAAAATCAGCAGATTAAAAAAGAAAAAGTGCAGACACGTGTGATAAAACTGTGCAATCAAATGAACAACAAAGAACAGTGGCAGCTAATATCCAAAACCGATATGCCAAGAACAATAGAATATGTGGAAGATCAAAATTAAACCTGGGGAAAGCATAGGAACAACACAACATGTCATGATCAAAATGAACAGAGTGAAAAGAGTGGCAGTTAAAAGCACTGCTGAATAAATACGTTTTTAATTGGTTTAAACCTTTCCACAGGAAGTAGCATCTCTTATTGTTATGGTTTGGGTGTTTTGGCTTGTCTTATTGTGGTAGTCTGTTTTCCTGTCTTGCTTTCTTAGCCTGGCTTTCTGTCATGTCTTGTGATTGTGTTATTTTTGTCTTGTCCTGTATATGTTCTGTTTCCTGTTTTATTGTGATAGTCTTGTGTTCTGTGCCATCTTGTCTAGTTTACTTCCTGTCTTAGTTTTTCAGCCCTTGTGATTGTCTGATGTCTTTCACCTGTTTCCCAGCCCTTGTGTCACCTGCCTTTTGTCAACTCGGTACCCTCTGTATTTACTCTTGGTGTTCCCCTTAGCCGTTGTCAGATTGTTGTAGTTTTCTTTGGTGTCAGGTCTCCCTTGTGTTCTACCATGTTTCCCATATCTCTGGATTTACTTACCTGTTTTGGAAGACTCTTTTTGTTCGGATTAAATTTGTATTTTTTCTAACTGCTGCATTCTCCTCGCCTTCCTGCACTCGGGTCCTAACCTCTTTAAACCTGACAATAGCCACTAATTCCCCGCACCAACCGTAACACTTCTAGCCTTGGGATGGGAGTTCCATCATTTTGGTACATAGTTTAAAACAAATGACTCAAATGCCTCTGCTCTAAGGACAAAGTTGCCTGTGAGAATTCAATTGATTCTTGAAAACATGCACACTGACGCACATGGACTCTGCCTGGTATCAGAAGCTAGATTCTGATACCAGTCACATGCATGCCAAACCCCTAGGAGTGCATTTGCTTAAGCATGTGAGTGTGTGTGTGTGACTTTAATGCAATCCAATGTGTATCCCTGTGCAACATTCCACAGTTGATAATAGGGGCCTCAGTTATTATAAACCTCAAGTTGTTATTATAAACCCCAAGCCTTTTACTATAAGCATTCATTTTGTTTGTTGTGAATGTTAACTGGATCTGATTTCAAGGGACAACTGACAGGCAGATAACTTTCAGTAGCTTAATGAAACTAATATATTTAAGCATGTCTTGAATAGTTAATAAAAAACTGAAATTATTATTGTATTTAGAGTGTGACAGGCTGCCTTATTGGAAAGCACATGTCGTAAAAACCTCTGACTGGACATGCTGAAGGTGCTAGGAGCCAAAGGGATTTTTGATGAACAGGAGCATTGTTTCCAGCCGAGAAATGGCTAGATGCCATGTGATGCTGAGAAACATCAGGGTCAGTCACAATCACACAAAATGATCATGGTTAAGATTGGATTTGGCTATTTTTTTAAGAGCTGGAACCTACAGTATCCACCTTGTAGGCTATCTACTGTAAGAAAAGATAAAGAAATGGTCAGAATGTAGGATGATAGAAGAAAGATGCATTTAACTGGGTGTGTCTCATTGGGAAGATTGTTCTCATTTCTTGCTGTTCAGTTGCAAGATTTGTAACTCACATGAGACGCGCCGGAGAGGAGAAAGGGCTCCAATGTTTCTTTTCGTCATTTCTTTCCGTCATCAACCATGGACGAAATAACATCATCCGGAGGTGCACAGAGCTCAGAGAATTTCCCTACCCGCCAACAGCTACAATTCTTTCCTGACATTTCTGAACAACTTCAGGACGTTAGGAGAATCTCAACACTGACAGGCTTTGGCAACACAGCTTCACGCGAATGATGCAAATTCCTTTTGCCCGGTGTGTGGTTCAAGTCCCCATATGGACTACAATTGGTGGTGGACAGGTAGCTAGAGAGGTGCCAGTTCACGTCCTGGGCACTGCCAAGGTGCTCTTGAGCAATTGATCACACCCCCAACTGCTCAGGTGCCTTTCCATAGGTGGCCACCCCCACTCTGACATCTCTACATTTAGTGCATGTATCTGTAGGTACTGAGCATGTGTGTGTGTGTGTAATTCAAGCCTGTGTGTAATAACAACAGAGTGAAAACATTGTAATTTCCCCTTGCGGGATTAATAAAGATTATTATTATTATTATTATTATTATTATTATTATTATTATTATTATTATTTATTGCCCATATTGCAACTTAGTACCATTTTTGATTAAAACCCCTTCCCATACCCCCTTGCCTGATAAAGGTCATTCTGTATGATCTCCAAGCCAGAGATCATGTGACCATAGTGAGTCAACCATGCTGTTTCACTTCCCTCCTTTGCCACACTCACACACACACACACACACACACACACACACACACACACACACACACACGCAAGATAACTAAAATAGTTTAAACAAAATAAATGTTCTTTCAGTTTTTTTGTTTTTTACAAGCTTTTTCTTCAAAGTTCTTTCAGAAGCTCCCTGTCCCGCTGTATGAGCAGTTTTATGGTTTTTGTATGTGCATGCAAAGGTCATCTTGAAAAAGCTTGATCAATATGTATGATTGTGACTGACCCTGATGTTTCTCAGCATCACATGGCATCTAGCCATTTCTTGGCTGGAAACAATGCTCCTGTTCATCAAAAATCCCTTTGGCTCCTAGCACCTTAAGGTGTTAACACAGCATGTCCAGTTAGGGGTTTTAAGACATGTGCTTTGCAATAAGTCAGCCTCATGGTCAGTCACAGCCAATGGATCTTCCAACGTTCAGTGGGCCTTGCATGCTTTTTAAGTCAAAATGGAAATATAGATATTAAATGACCAGATGATGTAGTGATCTTATGATTGGAAATATGTAAGCATAGCAGTACTTGTTGCTCCGTGTGACTGCCTCCTTCACACGTACAGTGAACATGTAGGGCATTGGTGGCCTAAAGATTACAGAGACCTTGGACGTTGCCAATTTAATTCCCAGACCAACAAGATAAAATCTGGGTGGAGAAAGTGAAAGCGCAGCGCTTGTCCCTCCCTCATTACCACTGCTGAGGTGCCCTTGAGCAAGACCCATAACCCCTTAGTGGCCAGCACATCAGACTGTGGTTGTACTGGGCAGCGTCCAGTTCTGAACGTGTAACTGTGTGACTGTGACAGGTTGTCATTGCAAATGAGAATTTGTTCTCAATTGACTTACCTGGATAAATAAAGGTTAATTAAAAAAAATAGTAGCTTGCAATACATGAATGCAGATGTATTCTAGCAGGGCTAGCACAGACAAACACACAGTTACGTGTAATACAGCGACTCGTTTTAGATACCTTACAGATGATTTGCAGCTCCCATTCAGCACAAGTTGTTGTTGTTTGTTTTCTTCTTCAAAACAACAACAAACGTGTTGAATTCAATTTGTGAATGATGCTGAATGTAGAACATGATGGATGCAAGAGAGGAAAGATCAAGTTGAACTGCTCATAAAAGGTTTCTCAGTAAAGCTATAAGAGGCTTACATGAATTACTTAGCAGACTTCTAAACCGATGGCATTCAAACTGGTTATCTTTGCTTTCCACATTGGGAAACAGATGGACAGGAGCTGGGGCCCGTTTCAGGAAGGAGGTTTAACAAACTCGGAGTCCAACCCTGATCTGAGTTGATTTACCCTGAGATGGGAAAGAGTTTTTGGTTCCAGAACAGCTGATTTGATGTAGTTCAATCAACTCCGAGTAGGTTGACTCGGAGTTAAGTGCGTGCACCACCACTATAAAAAGGCAGCATGTGAATGGAGCCATGATACTAGGATTCACCATGGTAACAACCACAAACAAACTGGTCGGCGGAAATACTCATGGCACATACAGCGAGTTTGAACATATATTTCTTTTAAAAAGCAACACAGCTGCTGCTGCAAAAGAGAGAATTTGCACCAGAGAAAATTGCTACAGTAAATGCGTAAGTTCCAATATATCGTATTAATATCATATTCAATCATAAGGATAATATTACTGGTGAAATGGTATTGAACCTATAATCTGTTTCACTTAGATGCCATCCTGTGGGTAAAAAAGTCCTAGGCCTACTAATCCCATTCTGAGGCTGCAGCATCATCATTAACAGAATTAGAATTCATAATCTTTTATTTCAAAGGGTTTACATCATTCACCTGCAATACTGTAGAACTCCTTTTTAATGGCTCTTACTGGTTTGTGTCCAGGGAACACTACAAAAACGTTTCAGAGCGAGTCACACTCTTCTGACGACTCTGCATACAGTGGCTTTACTTACATGCTCCGCATCACCAATAAAGAAAAAACCTAATGCAACGCATATCACTTTAGTAATATGAGGAAGGATAAGGTTATGTTTGCTACATAACTGATAGACTGGGAAGAAAAACGATACGGCTCAAATAGGAAGGCTAGTATCTGGAAATGAAAATACATCTATAGTCGGGGCCTCAATATCATCTCCCGACGTGTGTTTAACTCCCTGGGAAGTAATACAGCTTCTTCATCAGCGGGATCGTCGACACAAGGAAATGCCATGTTAGAGAATAACACGTCTGCCTTACACAGTTAAAAAAAACAACCCTGTTTTTTATTCATGCAGATAAACTGCGCTAAAATGTGCCTGATACAGACTGAATGAATGAATGAATGAATGAGGAAAGAAGTGCTATATCAGAAGGAGGAGAGAAACTCAGGGTTTCTTGAAGAAAACCTGCTCCCAACAGGTTACGTTCACAGGCTCAGTTACCATAGTAACCGACTCTGTGGTTAAGTTACCTGGTAGCTGTTGAGGGATCATATCTTAGTGGCACCATCTCCCTCTGGACGCTCTCTCTGCAATGTCTCTTCCTGTCTACCACACACTGTTGATTCTTTTAAAAGCAGTTGAAGACTTATTCAAACATGCTTTCAGTTAGACAAGGGCTTTTATGGCTGTCTGATTTCATGTACCTACTGTGTGTTGTGCTTGTCTTCATATGTCTTTTAATTATCATATTCCAATTTATTATAAAGCCCTTTGTGATTTTTATCTGTGAACATTACTATATCCATTTAGGCTACTTACTTACTTAGTTTTAGACAAACAGTGGGAGTTAACAAAAAGGACTGCATCATGGTGAACTGGCCATCCCAGAGAAATGTAAAGATGAAAAATAATAACATATATCAAATAAAGGTATGATTGTACCCTTGTACATATGGGATACAAGATGGGATTTCTGAGTGTATAAATGGTAAGGGTACAACATGTACAGTACAAAGGGTATTGTAATGCACTTGTAACAGGTACTACTCCAGCAATAAGCTTTTCTACAATATGTGAAAACATCTCATTGAAATTGAGTGGGATCTTTTTAAACTCTACTAAGTTTACACATAAAGGTTAATTTCTGAAGTCATGGGGATCCGTCCTTAGCACAGTTTTATAATCTCTTCTGTGGTTGTGGAGGAGCTTTGTTATGTCTGAGAAAATTTCACATTTTGCTGTAAAGTCTCTACATGGAGCTCAGCTTGGGCTTCCTAACAGAAAGTCTGCATTACAAAAGCACACTTGTGGAGTTGAGACATGTGGGCATGCACAAGACAGGAAGGGCCAAACAAAAATATGCAATTAATTGCATCATGGGAAATGTGGAATCTTGCAGTTTTGGAGCTTGACCCATACTAGGAACTAAAAGTAAGGATATCTTAAGTAAGGATAACTAAAAGTAAGGATACCCCCCCGTCCCCCCGTCCCCCCCGTCATTGAACAGTGACAGATATTGAATGATCACAACAATAATGACCCAGGTTTGTGTCCCATTGAAGACAGAGAGTTGAAGTTTCTGCAATATTCAAGGAAATTCAGTTGGGAGAGCATGTTCATCAGTGCCAGTGAGAGAAAATTCCCCCAAAGAAAGAGTTTTATACACCAAAACTACCTCCAAAAGACTTGAGCTCATTATTTTGCTCGATAGAAATTCCATTCAAACCTTTTTCCGTTTAGCCCCAAATATCAAAATATTATGCAGTTAGCCCTTTGCAGATAGCCTACTCCTAAATGAAAATATTCAAGTAACATCCACTGAAATGTGTCCAAAACATTTGGTTTAGTTGCTTGAAAAGTTAAAATAGCCTTCTTTTTCACTTCACTGGTTCCAACTATCTGCCTGTTTTGGTGGCCAAACTTGCAGACTGAAAATGAATCAGTCTCTCTCTCTCTCTCTCTCTCTCTCTCAGAGACATTTCTGGATAGAATAACAATTGATTGCATTAAAATGGATGTAAAAGTTCAGGCTTATAAATAGTGCATGAATCTGCAGAGCCAGCCTCACATTTCATGACAACGAAATAGCTTCAGGTAGTTTGGAATCTGTTATGTCTGTGGCTTCAGGCAAAGACTTCTCACCCAGACACATAGCTGTGACTGTAAGCCATTAGGAAATGCATGTGGAGTATGAGGAGCATCCTGCGTTAACACCTTCTCTCTTTAGAAAAGAATAGAATATAGACAGTCTGTTAGAAGGGAACCGCGTCTTCAAAAAGCTGTTACACTTGGTTCTCAAATTCAATGGTAGCAAAAGATTGATTTTATTTGTTGACTTATTTTGTAAACTTGATAGACTTTGATTGGTTTCATTGGTAATTTTATATTCTAACAAGGTTATTTCCTAATTGCTTTTTGGATTAGTTTGAAGGACTACTTTACACAGATCATGTACTCTGTAGCTGGGCGTGCTCAGCATGGTGGATGGATACAGGTGTACAGTGGCTGCTCTTGAAGTTCTGTTTAACACAGTGAAGGTCAGTAAAGAAAGTAGAACTGGACAAGATGTCCCTGTTTCTCTTAAGACCTGTAATCTGCAGTATACCAAGGGTCGTCAGGCTTTACACAATGTCCCTCAGTGCAAATTCCCAATGGTCTGTTTCTCCCCTGGAAGGTTTGAAGAATTATCTAACAAGAATGATGCATGGAGGGTGGAAGAAACAGCTCCATTCATGTTCCAAACAGTAATGATGTTTGTAAAGTCTGTTTCCTCTTTTATTCTGAAGGCTCACTCCTCACGCGTCATGTCGTGTTCTACTTCCTGCATTTGTAATTGCCTGCCCCTCCCTGATTGCTTCCACCTGTGTTGTAATCACCCTTGTGTATTTAGTCTGTGCGTTCCTTTGTCGCCTTGTCAGTTCGTCTTTGCTTTGCTGTTTGTGGAGTTTTGTTATCTGCTTTGTTAGCCTATTACCTGGCTGTCTGCATGCCTCTACATGGAATCTGCCTGTAAGCTTTTATTTTATTTTTTTTAATAAATCATTGAGCTGTACCAGTCTGCCTGTCCTCGACTGCATTTGGGTCCTTCCCCTGATGCCTGCTCTCCAATCCTGACAAATGAATAGCCATTGATGGGTCTATTGAGCCTCTACTGATTGTAGTTGGTTTAACAGGAAAACGTTTCTATAAACATGTAGCATATATCTAGCAGAGCTGGACCTCTGACCTCTCTTTGCATTGAGGAAGATGGATACGTCCGCACAATGTTAAATAACATGGAGTACTGGGAATGTAGTTGGTTCCAACCGTGTAAACATCCTTTGGAAAATCTAATTTTAACCACAACCTAAATATTATGAAGTCCAATAAAATAGATCCATTTTAGGATACTATTGCAGGGCCATTAAAATGTGTTCTTTGAGGAGGTCAGTTTTGTGTCTTGTATTTTTTTTTTTTTCAAATGATAATATATCATAGTAGCTCAGACATTGGTCAACTGTTGTTTTTAAATGTGCTCTATAAATACATGTGAATGAAATAGTAATCATTAGCCTTATACCAGTGTTTTGGAATTGATCCAAAATCCTTTTAATTACTGTTTAGAAATGCTGTATTCAAACAATGTATGGAATTTGCAGCTCAGCCTTTCTTGGGCTTTTAGATGAGTACACAGACCTTAACATTTCTTTAAATGAATTTGATTATTCATGATTTCAAAGTATTATTCCTATCCCATATAGGTGTTGGAAAAGGTTGAATGACAAATAATGCATCCTTTGGCTGCCTGATATGATGACACAATAAAACATAGACAAAAAGAGCAAAGGAATTGCCCTTGTTACAGTGTTTATGTCTCATTGCAGGTCTCCTGGAGAGCAGCATGCGCCTGAAGCCCCATGAGGCTCAGAGCTACAGAAAGAAGGCACTCTGGGTCTCCTGGATCTCCATTGTGGTCACTCTCATACTGGCTGTGGCAGCTTTCAGTAAGCCTTTAAAATACTCATTTATAGGCATGCAACATGTACTGAAGTGCTATATGGTATATAGTTGTTACCAGTGTTGGTGTAGTAACAAAACTGACTACAGCAGTTTGTTTCTCACTTTCCTGTTGACCAAGAGTAGATGTTGTCATCCAATAGTCTGCTCTATAGTAATGGTGCAAACTGCATGTTGTAAGTGCAAAGACTGCCAGTGAACAGAGAAGAACAGAGCTAATGCATTTTACGGCTAACACTGTGTAGTGTTTTTAAAAGAAGCCTTTGTAACCGCATAAACAGACCACACATGTTTCACCCACATGATGAAAGTTGAGTATCCAGAGAAGCAAACAAATGAATGACTGTAATTCCTTGTGAAAGCAGAGTTCAGACATTAAGGAAAATCAACAGTGCTACTGTTTGAGTGGGGCTGCACTTTCATATTTTTTTATTCAGAACATTTGGTTTGGCCCTTTACATCATGTAATGCAAAGAAGCACTCTTGTTTGTTTTTGTCAGTTGGGTTATGTCAGTTGGGTTTGATTTTACCATAAAAGTAAAACGTGCAGCATAAAAGACATTTCTCAGAATCAGAAAAGAGTTTATTGCGCCAGTAAGTAACTTATGTGGATATTGCCTTGGTGAATGGTGCATACATACACAAACAAACATATTAAACATGGATATGAAATAACAACAATAAAGAAAGCAATGTAGAGAAAATTGCTGTTTAGCCTAGGAAAAGGGAGGCTGAATGGGTTGAGTGCAGAATGTGCCAAAAATGTATAGCATTGGTGCAGAGTGTGACTCGGGATGGGGGAGGGTCATCCGGGGCCTTGTTAATGAGCCTGACTGTATGAGGGGCAGAAAGTGTTTGTGGCAACAGTACTGCAACCTCCTGCCGGGGGTGGTCAAACAGTTTGTCTGGGGTAGAGGGATCAGCTACAATCTTTCCTGCCCGCCTCAGTGTCCTGCGTACAGGTTCTGGAGAGACGGCAGATTGCAGCCAATCACCTTCTCAGCAGAGCAGTTGATACGGTGCACTCTGCCCTTGTCCAAAAAGTGGCAGAAAACAGCCGGAGATGGTAGAGGCTTTCAGGTAGAGGCTTTAATCACATATGAGCAATAACTAGTCTCGCATTGCCGACCTTCCTCCATGGCGCCATCTTGGGTGGCGCTAAGCTCCGCACTGAACATGTGTACTGTCAAAAGTTGTTTTAGTTGTGCAACAGAAAACTAGCTGTCTGGATTTACCCTGCAGAGATCTGAGGAGCATGTAACCATAGTCCTCAGAAATCCACCAGAGTTTAAAATTCACAAGAAAGCGGAAGGAAACGGGTTAAAAGAGGTCTTAGCGGGAAGTGTTTTATATGAACAACCTGATGTCTTTCACTGCTTTGATATCCCCTTACTATGTGCTAAACATAACTTTATTGTTCTTGGCAACTGAATCACACAACCTCATATCTGTTTGGAGTCTGCTTGGTGATGCATTTGGTGTTTTTTTAGAAAACTGCATACTGTACCTCAGTAACCCCTCAGTGTTGTGAAATGACGTGGCAACGGTTTCATCATACATATTGTCTTATGATAGAGAGGATGTGCTGCACTGTTGTGAGTGCCACATGGGGTGATGCCTTGTCATCTTGACAAAGCATCACTTTTGGGTCACGATGTGTCCCAATATATTCTAACTTAACCTTGATGTGCTGACTATCAAGTCATGCTTTTTTTTTTTACGTGATTTTTAACTCAGAGCAAACCGATTTCAATTAGCCAAAGGTTTTATTCAGTCGGCCACACAGGATTCACCATTTAAATATTTACTTTGATTAAAGCTGCTCTAATATGTTTTATATTCATATTGGGTCACATGACTACTTGTACTGTATGTGAGATGTTGGCGCTCGTATAGACGAAACTACAGACAATAATCACCCAAATCTAAAATTCACCTTAGTTTCTGGAGTCTAGTGGTCTCTTCCAACTTGTTGTTTTGGTTTTTCTCCCCCGCAACTTAATTGTTTTACTGGAGGGCTCTCAGGGCTCTCATCAGTGCTTTAAGCAAAGAAGCAAAAAAAAAAAATCCAGTTAACCATAGTCCTCAGAAATCCACCGGAGTTTAAAATGTCAACACAAAGAAAGCGGAAGGTAACGGACATGGGCCGAAAAGAGGGACATCCGGCAGAATTTCCGGCGCCACCTGAAAAATCCAGAAAAATGAAACGTTGTCGATATAGACTGCAAAATTGCTAAAGGCAGCATGTAAATTTGACTTGTAATGATCTGGTCGCCATTAAGAAAAGAAAGAAGCTAGCAGAGGGAACAGGATTTTAGTTATCTGCGCCTGAGTTAAAGGTTTTTTTTCTCTTCTCAGCGGGGATGGATCTAAAACTGTTCCAAATTACATTAAGCCTGCTGTATCAAAGGGTAGAGCTTGCATAATATTCTTTGAAACACTAAAATTATTTCTTTTTATCAGGAAAATGACACATTATGCATGTGTAAATAAGCAACTGTTTGCTAACAAGTTTGCCACTTTAAAAGGTGGAAATATGTGTGTTATGTTCACAGACGTCTTCCATTGCCTCCCAAGTGGTCAAATCAGTTATTGCAGCTTTAAAATTACCTGTGAACAAGATGATAAATGGTAGCCTGTGTGTGTGTGTACATTGTTCGACAGAGACAAATAGTTGGAACATAGGCTTGAACAGACGATGACCCACAAAAGTGTTAAGCAAGTGAGGGCGACAGCCCAGCTTCTGGGACACAAAAAGTCAAGAACAGTGTGTAAAAGTGTAGACATGCTCCCCTCCTCCAGTCATAACAGCAGCCTCTAGAGGACGGGTCGGCGGCACTGGGTAAGGACATAAAATAATAAATAAAAGCACAATTCACTCTTTTGCTACCACCCAGCATAGCGACGGGTAACAAAATTAAAATAAAAGCACTGAAGAGGAGACAACTTAGTGAAAGAGAACAGAAGGACCAGAAAGAGTGAGAAACAGAAGGATATGGAGGTGTGGAGTGAAGCTCTGCTAGGTGCGATGGGACCAGGGGATGAGGCAGGGTGAGTCCTGGCAGGCAGCGTTGGGGATTTAGTGGTTGTGATGGCTCAACTTTAAAGAACAGCAGCGTACCGTTTCCTCCCGCCTGTGCCCTAGTTTCTCTGTCTCCCTTGCTCCCGCCATCCTTCGTCTTTTATCTTTTTACATTTTTACTTCCCGTCTGCTTCTTTCATCACCCTCTACTTTCTTTACCTCTTTATGTGCTGTTTCACCATATTCCTCCCTCTTTGCCATTGTTTTTCTATATTGGTAGAACTGAATCTACTTAATCTTATGCGGGCAAAGTCAAAAGATTTTTTTCTGATTCTGTCAAGTGGGTATGTTTTAGTAAAGCAGAGTAAAAGTCCAAGTCATCTTTTTCTACTCCTACTGTATATCTTTTATTCTGTTTCTGGCAACCTTTCTTTCTCTTTTTCCCTTTTTTCTTCTCACTATCTTTTCTCTCTCTCTCTCTCCCTCTCTAAGGAAACGCACAGACATCCTCTGCTCTTCTGTGACCTTAGAAGTAGTTTAACATTTAGAAGGGTTCAGGGTACAGGTTTCAGATCCCTTTTTGCTCTACTTTCAATTGTACTGTCTCTTGAATAGCCGCACAGTGTTTGCTCACGACCTTTCTGAGGAGCTGTGTTGTGCCGCCTTCGCATGCTATTCACCTATTAAATTGGTGAAAGACATGGAGGCTTTATCAGGCATATCAAGTTCAGATAGTGAGCCGAAACCACCCTTCAAGGTGCGTGACATGTAGAAATATTTCTGTTGCCTCTAACGTCTGTTTCGGAGCCTCACAGAGCAGCCCTGACATTTAGGTGGCACCGAAATCTGCATTGCTATTTGGCCCTATACATACCGGGCACCGGTGTCATATTAGCACTGGATTTTTAAATGTGCCGTTAACGTGAACAGAAAATTGCCTTGCCTGTATCTTCTCGTGGCAAACACGTGTGTGTGTGTGTGTGTGTGTGTGTGTGTGTGTGTGTGTGTGTGTGTGTGTGTGTGAAAAAGCGGTCACACAGCAGCATCAAATGTTGTGTTGCACACAAACGGAGACAACCAATTAAAATATCTCTTTTGAAATGAGATAAGTAAGTTTTGATATGAGATAAGTAAGTTTTGATATGTTTTTATCTATCAGAGGAAACACAAATATTGAATAGGTGGTTGCCAAAGGGGGTGACCAGAGGCCACGACATGGATACCAATTGACTCAATCTGGTGGCCAAGTGCATCCAGGCAACAGTTACTGTCGAGGCCGGGCATCGCTCCACAGCGCTACAGTGGTCAAAGTCTCCAAAGACTACAGTTGATTTTGTGTGTATTTTGAAACCATTGTGTGAATTGTTAACATAGGGTGAAGCATTGCTGTTGTTGTCAGATTACTAAACCTTACAAATGGATAGAACGCTGGTGTAACTGTTGACTGGAACTCTTGCAGACACCTTGCAGGTAATTAGAAAAGAGGACATTTTGTGGCCACTGGCCAGGATATAGCATTCAAATGACAAACAGGAAAGGTCTTATTTATTGCACTTGAGCTCCTTCAGTAGAAAGCAGATGCTCATATAAATGAAATGGAAGAAATGCATATTTCTTTCAATTTATGTTGCATTTCACCAGATTGTTTTAGTATGGGAACTCGAGCTGAACTATAAGAAATGTTCATATTCTTCTATGTTTTTTTCTTGCCTTTGTTTCTTATTAGAAAGCCCAACCCCAAGGCATTTTAGCAACTGAATAGATATTGTTTCATTATCAGGTATAAGGGAATTTTTTGAATTGTGTTTATGTGATGCATTTGGATTGTGCTTGATAAGCAGCCACAGGAAAAGCTGTTCCATATTCAGAGTGCGGGATGGACTGCACACCAGCAACAATGATTTTCAGATTGCCTTACAGGCACTCTGGGAGCAGGCCTGTGGACTAAAAGGCTGCCACACGATCAATCAGTGGCCCCGCCAACCTTAATGTTTGAGCAAGGAGATGGGGGAGGGACTAAAAGGGAGGGGGGGCGGGGGGGTAGAAAGATGTAGAGTAAGAGCAGGACGGAAACATAAAAGAGGAAGGACACAAAAAAGACTGCAGAATATATAGGAAGTTAGAGCGGGACAGGAGGAGATGGAGATAGTGAAGAGAAACTATTAACCACTATAGAGCAAAAAAAACCAAAACAATAACACATTTGGCCAAGTCACATAGGTTCTCTCTATCATTTTATTTTTTTTCAATTTCTCTCTTTCTGTTTCCTGATTCCTCTTGTTTTTTTCTGTGCCTGCAGTAGAGCTGTAATTACTGTGATTTAACCCAGATACATAAAGTAAAAGCCCAACATAGTTATAAATAAACCATCAATTTATGGATATTTATTTGTGCTGTGACTTTGTAGATAGGAGCTGAGCCAGAGAATGGATTAATTAAACCCTTGTTTAATCCCTGGTCGTCTCCATACACCAAAGACCCAGTTTAGAGACTGTAGCTCCATTCTGTACACTGCTCTACACCACAGAATGATATCAGACCTATTAAGAATACTTTAAGAGCGTAGACTTTCAGGCCATTAAAAGTTGTTGTGGACAGTGGAGACATAATCTTGTTTTAGATTACATTCGGTGTTAAGTGTAGCAAGTACCTTGTTAGGGACTTTAAGAGCTTGATGGAATATATTAGTGTTTCAGTGTTATAGCCTACACTGGGTGAAAATAGTCCCTAAGAAATTTACTCCTTTTGTGAGTAATTGTAGCTAGACACTACAATGCTCAGTACATCTACTTCCTATATAATTACATATGTGTAATTTCAGAAGATTATTGTCTCCAGAACAAAAAAAAACAGAAATACTGAGAGGTCATGTAATGCATTGTTGGTTTTGGTCTTTTTGTGGGATTTAGTAAGGATAAGAAATATATAAAACACCAGCCTTATCCTTTTTATTTATATACATATATTTTTTTTATGTGATGTGAATAAGATATTTAGCATGTTGCATGAGGTTGCATGATAATTCTTTATGTTGTTTTCAGCGCTGTAATAATGTCATATTATCAGGATTCATTTGTGGTCATTAGAGATGCATTTGCTGACTCCTGCTGCTTCCACTGTCTCGTTTGCTGAAACATAGCCAGGGCAAAAACAAATGAGGAATCACAGAAGGCAGAGTGTACACAATAGAGATGTTTGCATTCAGCTGTGCAGTGGTATCTGCAGGCCATTCATCATATCTGGGCAGTTACCGCAGAAACGCAGTCAGTCCCAATATCTGTCTCTCTCTCCCCCTTCCCTCCCTCTCTTGCTCCAATTCTACCTCTCTCTGCACACCTCTCCCCTAATATCCAGTCCCGCCCACTTTCCCTTCTTTCTTCCTCTCCGCCCAATCCCCCTCCTCGTTTAACTTCCACTCTCTCCATCTTCCATCTCCTTTCCTCTCTCCGTCCACCTTACTCGTACACACAAACACCACCTACAGTCTGTCTCAGAGTAGAAAACACAATCATTTATTCATTTGTTTTCCCTTCCGTCCCTGTGCAGTCTATTTTTACTGGTAAATACCAAGTTGCCACGGGGACATTGCCATATGGTGTCAGACTTAGAAATCAAAATAATTTACTTCCTGTTGTTTCTCTACAATCATATTAACTGTGCTTTTAGCTTTTTTTGCTTTGCCTATTTATATGTGGATGTCCAGGTGTGTATTTTTTATGACTACCAGCTGATTCTAATAGAATCAGAAAAGACTTACAGTAATCTTCTTGTCACCAGCATCCTTTACATGCCCAGTCACTTTTATAGCCCAATACCACAAATTTGCCTCAATGGGCTCAAAAACTGTCAGAAATAGTACTAACATTGTGTTAGACGACTGTACAATTCTGGTACTTTGAGGTCAGCTTGGCTGCTGAAGCATGCCTTATTAGAATACATGAAGTTTATGCACATATGTTCAACCTGCTATTGCAACACATACACATAGGTGGACATAGCGTACAGGAAAGCCTCCCCCCATGAATTAACAAGCCATTTTTTTTGGTCAATAACTTTCTTCACTTTTTGAAGAAAAATCAAACAAACGCAACACACAACCTACACCATTAATTGATATGCCTATAAAGGTGTTTAGCAGATATTTTTTTACGTTCGTACATAGCCATCATACTGTTCATGTTAAAAAAGAGAGACAAACTAAATGAAAAGGACCAAATACATTCTATACATACACTGTATACCTCAAGTGTTTATATCCTAAATAATACACATGTGTTTAGCTTATATCCAAAGCAGCGGTAAGTGCATTCGACCATGTGTATACAACACAAAAATGCAAGAATCATGCCAGTATTAACTCCAACAAATATGCTGATACGCTTCAGGTGCTACATTTAAGAAACAATAAGAGACAGAGAACAAGTATTATCTGCCAGCTGTAGAAGGAGAAAGCCATGATTACTATAAAAGATGTCTGTTCAAACTAGATTACGTTTATCAAGTGACCTAGGAATTTGCAGTGGATAATTTGCCCTGAATTCCGACTTTCTAAACAGCAATTACACATGTAAAAAATATGGCCGATCAAATCCCAGATAACAAATGCTTACTATTGTGCTCTAATACTCTACATACCTGCTCAGTGTTTAGTGACTACCGCTGCCATGTACACTTGAACAGCAGCAGACAATGTAGAATAGTGCAGCAGAATGGGGCCACAGACGGACCTTTAGTGGTTACACTCCTCATTCTTTGACATAAGTAGTGTCCGTGCTGTAGAGGATAATGCTGTCTTTTACAACCCATGATTTGACAAGATTTGCTGAGACTGTATTTGCCATTTACTAGCAACAATGGATAGCAATTGGTCTGTGTAAAAAAAAAATGTACTGGATTCAGCACCACGGAGCATCACTATATAGTATCTTAGTGTTGACAGAATGGGGACAAGGGCACTTTGACTTCTCTGGGGTAGAGTTGGGTTACTGAGGTGTCTACCACTCTCCATAATCCCTGCTCTCAGTGACTTGAGAATACATCACGTTCTGCTTTTTAGAAAAATATATTTTGATTAAGACCTACAGTATATTATGAAACTTGAGGTTGCTTTCACACAGCCTCTGGTTTGCTTCGGCTGGTGTGTTAAAGAGCAAAACAGCTTAAGAGAGGCTCTTAACCAAGCAAAGTCTGGTACAATTTGTTTCATGGTGATAGATATCGTTGCTGTCGGGTGCAAACCTTGTATGTCGAAAACAGTTATTCAGGAAATGAAAAACGTTTTATTGAGCTATTTACCTCAAACGAAGTCAGACGAAATTGCCTCGTCACTGTTTAAATATTTGTGAAATCCACAGACAGACGTGAAGCGTGACCAGTAGCATTGGTTTATGAAAGAAGAACAAAAGACGAAATATGGAGATAAAAGGTGTCTGCCCGACAGCAACGATATGTGATTTTTGCATCCATTCAAAAGCTAAACTACTTCTTAAGACATTGTGGATTGGTCTTTAATTGTAATATTGCAGAACAAAATGCAACTTCTTCTTCATCCTTATTCCCTAATTCTGTCTGTCCATTGGTTGTCCATTTGTCTGAATCCTCGTTGTTCTCCTCACTTACTATAATTACAGATAAACCCACTGCAGCAGAGCAGCTGTAATATGCTAACCAGAAATCCACTTGCCGATTTACGCAGTGCGTGGCGAATGTTTATTTTGTATGTTTGTATGTTACATTCAAGCCATTGTCAAATGAGTTGCTACGGAGCTAATTAAGATGAAGTAACTCTAGTGAAGATAATTACCTCTTCTGAAGAGTCATCATGTTTTTTTTAATCCTCCGTGTCCACCTTGGCAACTAGCAACTGCATGGAGGAGGGGTGGGGGCGTGTGCGGGATTATGTAAGGTCATGTGGACGCGCCGACAGTTTTCTTGTCATTAATTAGAATTCCTCATGGGGCAACAGAAACTACGCACTATAGCTTTAAACTAAAAGTCAGCGTTGACTTGGGTAACATACTATATTTAACTTGCGCTACATAAATTAGTTTACGTAACAAACTTACTTACCATTATAGCTGCACGATTTTCTACAGAAGTACCACCTTGTCACAATATACACATCCCCTGCTACTCACACACTTTGAAGCTCCTCTGAGAGCAGCGGTGAGATTGTCTACAGTGTTCTCGCTTTCTCACACCAGATGCTATCAGTCACATCTCCCCTCCTCCTCTTCCGCACCAAGAAGACAGACAAATCCTAACTCTCATCTATTGGCATAGACAAAAAGATGTCTTCACATGGCAAATGGCGTAGGTTGAAAATATGAAGACAAACATTTAGATAGTGGTTGTAGTTTTCTGAAGTTAAACACTAATAACAAATGTAATCTTTTTATACTTAACACTCTTCTCTTGCTTCTTACTCCACTTTCATGGATTTACTTAATTCAAGACACGCTTGTCTCGATCATTAGTGACTGAAGTGTCCACTGGGTGTTTGTTGTAGCGTGTGTGCATGAATCTATATACAATAACACTGGGTGTGTGTAAGTGTTTGTACTCAGGCCCTTGTTCTGCAGGTATAGTTATGAAATTGTTTTAATGCTGAGGATAATGTCTGAGTTACAGTATAAATCAGTTGATCAATGCATCCATTAGTGGATCATGGCCAGCCCTGGACCTGTACCTTTGTATATAAAATGTTCAGAGTGATGTGCATTAGATATCAAACATGTTTGCAACCTCAACAGGTTGCATGAATTACATCTTTTGAAGAAGGCATCATGTTTTTTTTTAAATTTTCGTTGTCCTCCTTGGCTACTAGCAATTGCTTGGGGGATGGGGGGGGTCGGTGCGTCAGGCTAGTACCATGCGGACGCGCAGACAGTTTTATTGTCACTACTTAGAATTCTCCATGGGGGCGACAGAAACTACGCACATACATCTGTTTTTATTTACAGAATGCATTTAAGGACTGAATTGAGGGAGATAAAAAACCTCTAACTTTGTGAGATTTATCAATGAGTTCAGCATTTAAATGCAGGTTGCAGAGCTGCATTTAGTCCAAGACTACTGTTTATTTTAAGTCTGTGTGTAAGTCTCATTTGAAGCTGGTCTGATACCAGTGTTGTTACAGATACCAAAACACTAATTTCTCTGATAAAAATGTTTTTCATTTTCAAAATTATAACATTGACATACTGTACGTAGCTGCACAAAAACTTTGCCTAACTAAAAACAGTCAAGAATTGTTGCAATAATGATTTAAATGAGTACTTCTCTGACTAAAGAGTAAATTAACCATCCTACAATTCTGACAGTTTTCGATATGCCAAATATGTGAGAATTTGATGCGTGTATGCGTGCTTGCCTGTACCTGTGGTATAAACCCTTGATGTTCGATGGATACCATGTGGTCGTGCATGCTTCGTTACACGGCTTCAATCACCAGATGTGATTAAACTGGATGAATTATGAATGCTGGAACAGACACACATAGAAACACATATGTAAGGTTGTGCAACACTAAGGATATCTTCCCTCTGATTCAAGACCTGCTTTTTAAAGCAGGAATTTGTTATATATATGGCTTTGTTATTCATATGTAGAACTTGGTTATTGGTACTGGAGACGGATAAAAGTAAAAAAATTAAAATATAGTATACAAATACTCTGAAAAAGATGCTGACCTTTTTTTTTAATGATTTTTACATTAGGATTCAGGCGTTGTCAGTGTTGTCAAGGTGCTTCTGTCTCATGTGTTTCTGTTCAGGTTTCACACTACATTAACTGATCCCACCTGTAGTTTGACTGACTCTATGGCAGCCATTCCAGTGAAGTCCAGCTCAGGTTTTAGTTGAGCACATGATTTTGACAAGCTCATCCAGTCTCCACTCTGTCACATATTTTGGCCCTATGATTACTAGCTTACAATATTTTCTGCACATAGGAAGCTAAACTAAAAATCCAAACCCATGTGCGGAAATAAAGCAATCCAAATGGGCTCAGTGATCGTTTTCTAAATCTCCATCCACATACTGTTTTCCTAAAAGGACATTTGGTTTGAAATTTTGTTTATGCAGTTGATTTCATTCGTTACCATAGGTGCTGCCAACATGCAGTCGCCTGCTGCTGCTGCTTTAAAGATGAAAACCTCTCACTGCAGCAATGCTACATCATGCAGGAATGATGCAGGGTAAAATAAACTTTGTTTTGCAAGCAAGACGGACTCACACACTTTACCTTGGTGTTGAGGTGTAAAGAAACTCTGTGTAGGCATTTTTATCAGAAGCTACAGAGTTGTTTTATCTGTGTATTTGCTTGGCTGTCAGAAACTCTCCATCTGCAGAGTAATTATAGGGCAGCCTCTCAAGGCAGCCTCTTACCATCTTTTATCAGTCAGCAGCACTTGACTATTTTTACTCCTCACTGGTGAGCCAAAGGTGTGATCAGATATAGACGTCAGAAGAGAGAGAGTGTGTGTGTGTGCGTGTGTGTTGGTTATTTCTTGTTAGTCACACAGTGGAAGTGTTTCACAGCTATACTAAACAGCTCTGTGCAGCTCAGATATTAATTGCTGCTGAAACACAATTTTTTAAAAAAAAAGAGAGGAATAATAATATGATGTCAAATTGAAGGACTATCACTGGATCTAAATCTGACATAATTTGCTACCTTTACTGTCGCTGTGGTAACTATAAGAGTGGAAAAGTAGCTCAGACTGTGTAAAGGATTTTGACTGGGAGACATGATGAATTGTGGGCAGTTAAAAGTGTGATAGGACCCAACCGTTTTGAAGTTCTCCCCTCCCTGGTCGTTATCTTGTATCACCGCTCCGGCGCTGTTACATGTGATCTGTACACGAGAGGAACAGCCTTGTGAATGCCATTAAATATTAATAACAGCTGAATCAAGCACACTGTACAACACGAGTGCTGTGCTGTAGTCCACAACATGTGGGGGAAGAGTCCATTTTAAGACTGTAGCTGTGTCAGTTTGCTATTCAATTCAACAAAAAATAAAATTGTAAAAGTACGTTGGAAAAAATACTTAAGTTATCGTAGTATCTGTAAATGCAAAATTAAAGTTGTACGCATTATGATAATTAAGTATTTAGAGTTACTTCTTTTACATCTTGTCTCATTAAGGGCACTTGGATACATGATAAAGACTTGCGGGCGTTCCAGTGATTTGGCATTGTACTTGAACCACTCCACAACTAGAACTCAATGTGCAGAAGGTGTCGAGTCAATACTCCATCAGAACAAGACTAATTTAAGAGCCTCAGCCATGATCATATCTCTGGTTACTGTCTAAAATGCTGTTCATCAAATCAATTGTTTTTTTATTTTCCATCTTATATTATAAATGTTCCTTAAAGCAGTAAACAGTCAACAACTGTAATAAATGTCTTATGGCCTCGTTTAACAGTTTACTCAAGTACTTTCACTTGATGTCTTTTGTTCTGTTTTCTACTTGCTACTTTGTTTTCTGTTATGAAGCCCTGTGTGACGTCTTCTCTTAAAAGGTGCTATATAAATAACTGTAATATTATTATTAGAATCCCATGTAATTACTCTTGGCTGATGTTTTTGGCGACAGTTTCTTGTTGTCCCTAGATGTACTAATGTTTTATGTATTATGTTTTTTTATACCTTAGTCACTGGGCTCATGCATTTCCCCCTCTCAACCGAGATCCTCCACATCCACAGGAGACATTATACAACTGTTTTCACAGTCAGAGTAGAACTAACCATGGCTGGTAAATTGATCCTGATGTGTAACCTCAGTAGATTTCCCCTTTAATGCATGCCAGAAGACATTGTCAGTTAAGGCCAGTCACGAGTATTGCAACCTGACTACTGATCTTTTCAGAATTTTAATCTGAATAGGACTGTCTATTGAATCCATATTCTACCTTTACTGTACCTATTGTCACTGCATCGGTTATTCCACTCTAGTCACCCGCCAATGCAAGGGCTTGCTGTAGCTTGTAAAAAGAAATCTGAGAACAAATTGCATGCCCCCGACACTCATGTCCTAATGTTCCCAGGGGCATTCATTGTAGAAGAGCATCCCTTTTAATATATGAATGGCTCAAGGGTCAAGCTATTGTAATGGACTGTTATTAAAGTGTTAGGTTGTCTTGCCTTATGCAGTGGAAGAACTCAAAAGACCAGGTAGAACTCCCAGAACAGCAACAGCTAGTTCCATGGTGATCAATGGTAAACTTATGCTTGAAATGGATCCACTTTCCAAGAAGCCTGGGCATCCTCATACTGCAATCTGTTACCTAGCAATAGATTATATGGTGGTGAGAGTCGCCTCAGGGAAAAGAGACTGAGAAAGACTAATTTTCCCCCTTAATGCATTACTTTTTTTATATTGAGCACTTTGTTGTTGGGCTAATGGAACACGTAAATAGGAAGGGGGGCGCTATATAGGGTGTGAGGAACTGAAAGCAAGCAAGCAAGAAAGAAAGGGAAACAGAAGGGTGAGAAAGAAAAATGGACATGTAATTTATCTTCATTCCACAAGGTAATTTCCATCCCTTCCTTTATCTTTTTTGGCGAGCAATGAGGTATTACTGATATCAGCCTCTTCTTCTACTCTCCCCATGCTTACACACAGCTTTACTCCTAAGGTGTTATTATGAAACTGAGAGTAAGCAAAGAGAGAGACCGATATCGGGAGGGGGCTCGACAGGAAGACCAGGTAGTGATGTCAAATAGAGGGATGAAGAAGAGACATTGGTGACAGCAGACAGTGAGTGGGAGAGGTACAGGAGCGATTGAGTTCACAGTGGCAAAGAACAAGCAGAATGCGAACAGAAGTGGTTCATCTTGCCGCCCATTGAGCAGCTGATCCAGAGCTGCTGAATGGCTGCAGTACGCCGCTCAGCATTTCTATACTAACAGAAAACAAATACAAGTCTGTATTGTTGTTCCTGTTGGAAATATTCAGTTTGCTGTCCACATACTACAAATCCAGCTCCAGCCCGTGTAACATCTTAACGTTTTTGTCTCAAACAAAGACTGGTTGTGTGAATAATAGCTAGACATAATATATTACCATGGCAACCAGGTTGGAGCAACAACATCTTGGAAAACAGTAATATGGCACTTAATTTGACAGATTTACTGTTTACCAGATGACAAATGTGACAAGGATTAACGCATCAGACTCTATTGTTTTCCGTCTCCTCCGGGCCAGGCGACCATCTGGCTGCTGCTGCTGCACCGATGAGCAGCACGCAGGCCATAGAGCACCGCGGGACAGACATGTTGCCGAGGTCCGTTGTTTGTAGGTGCACCGTGTGCGGTGGGATGATAAAGAATAGAGAGAGACAGTTGGTGTGTTGTGCTTATTCTACCGGTGGGGTTTTTGTGTAGTCACTGCAGTGACGGCAGCCTTTCACAGCGCACACAAATGGTATTTTTGAAAAAATGACACATTAAACTAAGTTGAAGGAAACTAGAAAACTAAAATGAAGACCCCCCCCCATTAAGCTAATAATAGTCTCACGTCATATTCCCGTTTTAGCAACAACCTCCTTTTTATTTAATTTTTTTTATGACTTTGAGCCCAAAAATAAGTTATTTGGAACACAAAGTCATTACTTTTAACATTGTCAGGAAATAACTCAAAATATAGAAATACATAGAAAGTGCAAATACATCGGACAACGTTGGTTCAACAGTTCTACATCATTCAATAGCCTTGATACACAGTAGGTTTAGACTTGATGATAAGTAGGGCTGTCTAACGGTGCACGTATTGTGACAACAATTAATTCAGGAAAGAAACTGCTGAAGCCTGACCTTTGATTGAATAAATTTTACCTTTAGTTTTATCTTGCAGGCTCTGCATTCAACAATAACATGCTTCATGCTCCTTAACAATAACATGTGCTTCAAACAGAAACATTTGTCGATAGGTAGGTAGGTAGGTAGGTAGGTAGGTAGGTAGGTAGGTAGATTGATTCAAGTGGAGGTGCTCTATGCAGGTCCAGCCGGGGAAACAAAAGGGTAGATGCATACTGTGCATGCCACCTGCTAAATGCATACATCATTCCCTAGATAATTCATTCACAGTTTACACAAGTTACTTTTGGCAGTTTTGGGATCATTTCTTTTCTTCACTATTGAATCATAGTATCCTCTTGTGAGCACCCACTCATGCTAGGCTGGTATGAAAGGAAGAAAACCCCTCCACTGAATGCAACCCAGTCGATGTCTTGTCTCATGTCCATCCTGTAAAGGCTGGCAGATGAAACCGAGGCAATCAGACAGAGTGAGTAACATGGAAGACGGATGGTTGTCAAACAAAAGATTACGAGTATGCATCAATTAGTACACACACACGACAAAGGACTAATTTGCACTCCATTTTCAACCACCTCTCCTAGATATCCAACGCTACAATGATGAGTGCCTGTGTGTATAAAATGATACCTACCTGATGAACCAAAAATAGATTTTTCTGTCAGTGACTCAGGATGTTTTGCTGAATGAACAGCCTGCAGAAAAGATGTCTTGCTGCACTCTGAGCAGATCATATAGTGTGTGTGTGTGTGTTTGTGTGTGTGTGTGTGTAGTCAAAGATATAGTATGACTAGGCTGACAGATGCTAGCAAGCATTTATTTTAAGTAGCAAACAATAATCATTTGGCCTCTGTTAGAGAAAACCCACCTGTGTGGGCTTTCTGACATGTTGACGGCATGTCCATCCTGGATGCATCTACATGTTGTGCATGTCATATTTTCCAATATTACTATCTGGTTGTGAAGTGACTTAGCACTGAAGGTTTTTCATTGTTTAATCTCTCAGCTCACTTATTGCATAGAAACAAAACAGAAAAAAATCCCAGATGAAATCAAGCTGTCATTTGTCCCCATCTGGTGCTTGACTCCATTGCCTAAGTACATACTGTACAGTAGCAGCCTGTCACTCAGCACAAGCACACATTATATGATATGAAGATCAGAGCAAAAACAGCACATTGGAAGTGTTATTTGCACCTCGATAGTTGCTAAACTGGTATGGCTTCTCCAGTATGACAGGTACTGCCAGGTATTGTTAACGGTAGAAGTCACCAGTCTTTGTTGCACAGATGGGTGTTAATGGTTTTGATACTTTGATAGCAAATGGGAACACATTCCCTTCTGCATCTTTTTACTTAATCTATGTATATGTTTTCAGTGGGTCAAGGAAAGGGATCATCGTGACGTTGGAAAATAAATATGGCTGCTTTATTCTTACAAATGCTGTTCCCTCATTGCTACATGTGTATACTTTGTATTTTGGTTGTATATTGGTTTACAGTACCAAATCGCACTAGAGCTACCAAACTATAGGTGTTAAAGAGTGTCTTAATATTATCTCTGATGAATGATTGCAACATATGGTCATTACACAGCCTGTGTCTAACCTTTGCGTGGTGTAGCTGACCCACACGTGTACTTTTGTAAAAGCAGTATAAACGAGATGCACTTAAAGCTATAGTGCGTAATTTCTGCCGCACTAGTAATGACGACAAAACTGTTGGGGTGTCCACATGAAACAAGCCTTCCATCATCATCATCATCACTTTATTTATAAAGCGCTTTCACATCAGCAGTAGCTGAACAAAGTGCTGTACATGAAGGCAACAAACAAACTAACAGTCACAAAATAATGAACAGGGGGTGAAAATCTACCCAATAACACTATATAAAAACAGATGGGATCAAGTCTCAGTTTGGGTTGAAAGCCAAAGTGTAGAAGTGAGTTTTAAGAAGAGTTTTAAAAATCGTTACTGAGGAAGCCTGACGAATGGTCAAAGGTAGGGCATTCCATAACTTAGGAGCACAAACAGAAAAGGCCCGGTCCCCTCTAAGCTTCCGCTTGGATCCGGGGACGACCAGGAGCAACTGGTCAGCCGACCGGAGTGACCGGGAGGGAGTGTAGCGGTTGAGCAGCTGAGTTAAATAAGACTGGGCAAGACCGTTTAAAGCTTTAAAAGTAAACAAGAGGATTTTAAAATGGACTCTAAAGTGCACAGGCAGCCAGTGAAGTGAAGCCAGGACGGGAAGTAATGTGTTCTCTCTTCCGGGGTCCCAGTCAGAACCCGTGTAGCAGCATTCTGGACTAGCTGTAGCCGTGCAAGTAGGGATTTACTGAGTCCAAAATAAAGGGAGTTACAGTAATCCAGCCGTAAAGAAATAAAGGCATGGATTACGGTTTCTAACTGCTGCCTGGAAAGGAAAGGTTTCACCTTTACCAGCTTCCTTAGATGAAAAAAACTTAATTTAACTGTGGCATTGATTTGGCTGTCAAGTGGCCATGATCGCGAACAACCCCCCACCACTCCTCCACATGGTTGCTAGTAGCCAAGGAGGACATTGAGGATTAAAAAAAAAATGGACTCTTCAGAAGAGGTAATTATTAGTGCGGTCAAACGATTAAAATATTTAATCACATTAATCTCATAGTTAACTCACAATTAATCGCACAGTTTTATCTTTTCTAAAGGCCCCTTGATTTCTTTTTGTCCCATTAATTTTCTTATCAACATGGAAATGTGGATCGGCTTGCTTTGTGCAAATGTTTTTTATTGTTAACTACATTCACAAATAGCCTACTGTAGTGTTCAATTTCACACTAATATTCTCACTTGAAGCCAATAATCTCTCACACAATGTAACATCAGTTGTGTGCTTGGCCATCAAGTGGTATTTCAGACTGGACGTGCTGCAATGAAAGCTCAGTTCACAACAACAAAACACACAGATCACTTTGGTCTTGTCAATGGAACCATTTGGCAACTTTTAAAAAGTCAACTTTCCATTCAGAAACTTATTACCGTCCATTTCTGCATCTCACGCTCCACTCAAAGCGTAACGTTACTACTCTTTGGCCAGCTTGCGAGCCCAAACGGCGTCGTGTGTGCGACGTGCCTGTTTTGTTTCCGGTCTAGCTAGATGCGGTGGGAAAATTTGCTAGGCCAAAAAGATTGTTAATCATGCGATTTAAAAAAAGTGGTGCTGTTAAAAGGGGTTTGCGTTAACGTGTTTAACTGACAGCACTGATAATTATCTTTGATAAAGAATAGGGTGTGGGAGTTGTCAACAGTGGGCTTCATGCACTGCTTTCAACAATAAATGCAAAGCCAAAATGTGGTCATTGTGGTGCCAAAATTAAAAATTAAAAAAAGAACAAAAAATTCAGGCTGGCTCTATAAAACCTTTCACTAGCACATCCATTTATTGCTTTTAGCAATAAAAAGCAACACTTGTATATGTGAGTTACAGTTGGCTCAATGTGCCAGAATGAGCAGAAGGGAAAATGCAGTGTAGATGCCAGCTAGAACATGTGTGAGAAAGTGAGATAATGACCCAGCTTCCACATTTTAAGGGTTCGTGGCTACATCAGCCATGTATACCTTTTTTGTATTCAACTAGAGCAGCCCCCTAGACACAGTAGAAGGGATGTTATAAAAGTTCTAGTTAAGATGTTTTGTATTTTTTTTAAGGCTAGGCAGCATCTGCAGCTGGAGCTGCTGACCCTGGATAAGCGGTTGAAAATGAGATGAGATATCAGCCAATGTCCAAAAAGGTCTGCACTCTCCCTTTTCAATTTCAAAGCTCATTTCTAAAGATGTTTGTAGATGACATCACCTAGCAACAAAGATAAGCGGTGGCAAATATTCACAGCATGATTTGTGCTATTACATGTCAATACACACAGATTCATGTTTGCTCCTGTATTAAGTTACTCAGCACCACTTATTGTAGTGCTAATTACATTATTTCAATAAAAGCAAATACACTGAAGCATGCTTAAAACCAACTTTGTTTTTGGATATGGATGAGTATGGATTAGTTGGTATAAACAAAATTTGGCCAATCCATACAGACCAATATAATCTGTTGCCTGTCTTTTGCTCTTACTCTCCCAAGACGCAGAGATGCTGGTAATAGAAAGTGAGAAAACAGAATCAAAATAGATGGAAATAGTTGCAAGTTCGGACTCAAACCTCATTAATATTTAAGCAAGATGAGCAAAACAGTGTGAGTGCAGAGTTGTTTGAACGAGTGAAATCTGGCTGGAGCTACTCAGCATAAACGTGGGTTAGCGTGCGGTGAAAAGATGCTTCAAATAGAGCTATACAAATCACTGTTGAATACATTTCTTTTGAATGTAAACGGATGCTCAGTAAGGACTGTGATGGGAGTCTGTTTCTGCTTCGTGAAAAGGGAGCACGGTAGGATTGTTCAAGTCTTTTGTCATCACACTGTCATAATGTGACACCTTCCTTGCTATATACTGTAGCTCGATGTCATGTTCTATTTTTGTGTTTTGATTTAACTACAGTATCACCTCAGTGAATCTTCTCAGCCACCAATCACAATACATCAGTGTTTTCAACAAAGAAACCAAATTTCAAAATAAAACGCCTAACTTCATAAAGCTGTCCATTCACATTAAACACTATATTTCTACTATTTCCAGTTGCAGTAATCCAAAGGCTGTTAGAACACACGCAAACACCATTTGTACTTTTCAAATGCTTTGTGTAAATTGTTGTTTTCTTTTTGTTTTGTATCTCCACTGGGGTATTTGATTTGACCTATTTTTATTGCATACACTTGTAGCTGTGTACTGTTACTGATATATGATCAATGAAAAAAAACACAAATCATCTAACTGATTGGAGAGGCACCTAGAAACACTGTTTACCCCCGTATATTATCTACTGACACAAGTACTATGTTTCAATATCGGATCTAACGAGCATGCTTTGTCAATTTTTTATTGGCCATTACTGGCCTTAAACTAGCTGTAGAATACTATTGTGCTATAGATGGAAAACAAGGTTTTCCCCTATGAATGGAATGGTAATTGCTCTGTAGGATTTTTTTCTCTATGATATGTGTGGACTCCTGTTAACTCTTATTGTGAGCAGGGGGAATACACCATGATTAGATACGTGATTATAATCACTTACACCATACACCATGATTAGATAAGATAATTCTGTCTTTTCTTATAAGATATCATTTTGATGAAATGCAATCTGATAATAATCACAGCTGTAGCTTTTATGTAAAAGCATTGTTAGCACCCTTCTAACACTGAATAAATGAACCAGAAAGTATTTCATCAGAACCTTTTACTCCTATTGCAATCTTGTGAGCGATCCGCTGAGGTTTTCTTGTCTCTTCAACAAGCTGCCTCCATGTAACAGGGATACGCTTGTTGTTTTCCAAGTTAGGAAGGATTCAATTGGGTGACAACAAAGGTAGATACTTGTGATATATACAGCTCACTGTGAGTCTGAAGGCCCTAGTTAGCAGCTGGCAATGGATTTTCAGGTTTATTATGTTACACTTCAGAATGAGACAGAAACGGGGAAACAGACTGAGAAAGACATTTTAACACTGAGGATAGATTGATACAAGATAAACTAGTGAATGGTTCTCCTTTAACACAAGTCACAAGTGTGAATGAATATTTACAGGACTGGCTTTCTTGCTCATTTTTAAATGTCAGTATCCAACCCAAATAATTGCTGTGGCCTCCAAACACTCTACTGTCGTCCAGCTTTTACTTCCATGACGAATGTGCGTCACTTTGTAATTATAATTATACATTATACACATAAACAAACATTATAATGCTCGCCAAGAGAGCTCAACACATAGGGTGATGAGAGGAGCTGCAGTAATGTGCAGTACAACAAATGTGTTTTTGAAAAAGTTCAACTCTGTTAACCTATTCTGGTACACCCTCTAAATCCAATTATGAACCTGAAAATGAGTATCATATGGGAACTTCACACTAACCATAATCTTTTTTTTTTTTTTTTACTTTACAAAGCAATTATGTTATGTCAACATAACTTCCTTTTTGTGCTTTAACCCAACCAAACTTCGACCATTTCACAATGTTAGCAGTGTTTTAAACAGCAACTTAGGTATGAGGACAGAAACGCTCCAGTGTCTCGTATTTAAGGGTACTGTATTTGAAACGCTCCTATATGGTGTCTCGTATTTAAGGGTACTGATTATAAAATGCTCCTACAGGGTGGGAACAAACAACCTATGTGGTCATTTGTATGGATGACATGTTGAGCCACTGATAATTTGCTCATCTGTAGGTTTGCATTGCCAGACCTTCCTCCACAGCGCTGCGGAGGAGGGTCTGGCTAGTCCACACCGCATACCGGGATGGGCAAAAAACGTGCTCTGGTTTATTGGGATTTCTTTAAACCAATTACAATCATCTTGGGTGGCGTTAAGTGCCAGACTCAAGGACGCTGCAAAATAATCTCAGGAAGGAACTTGTTTTGGTGGAACATGTGTACGTTGTTGTTGTTGTTGTTGTTGTTGTTGTTGTTGTTGTTGTTGTTGTAAGACGTGCAACAGGAAACTCAGGTTGGACAGATAGTCTAGCTAGCTGTCTGGATTTACCCTGCAGAGATCTGAGGTCTGTTGGCCAAAGTACTCATAAATCCACCAGAGTTTAAGATTCCAACACAAAGAAAGCGGAAGGTGACGGACATCTGGCCTGAAAAAGGGACGTCCGGCTGACTATAATATTTATTTCTACTCAATGAAAGCAGCAGTGTTAAAACATAGCATTGCAGTAATTGGTGTTTGACAGCTAAATAAACCCTTGTACTTCCCAGTAATAGTAGCCTAATTTATGTGTATGCGTGTGTACTGTGTGTCCAATTATGTATGTGTCTCGGGCACCTCTCTCTGTCTGCGTGACTCAGTTTGATTATGCAGAACAGAGCTTCTCCACAGAGCTCATTAGTAAACTATGGGGAAAATGTGATGTGTTCATTTACTTATGATTGACGCTTTCACAAACAAAACATTGTCTCCCTCTCTCCTTCATCTTTATATACTTCACACATATGCACAGAATGTCACATTCATGCATAAGAGGATGCACAGGTAATAAATCACATGTGTAAAAACATGCCCCACTTTCCCTTATATTTGTATATGGTGAAAAATTCTCAGTCGAGTTATATCTGAATCAGCACTTCAGAGATAGAGAAAGATACCCACAAACTGAATACACTTACATGGAAACAAAGGTGCAGATAAGGTATTTAAATTGTAGAAATTACATTTTAATTGTTTTGTGTAACTAACTTGATACAAGGTAACTGCCTGTGTATTTAATGCCTGTCTGCTAACCAAATTTCCTTTGGGATAAGTTGGTTGAAATTACAGGCTTTGTGTTGGAGTATTTCAGAGGAAAAACTGTCAAGGTGATGTTCTTAAGATAAGTTTGAATGCTTGTTTATGCTCCCCATTATATCACATACAGCTCCTCAAAATGACAGCAATATAAGAAGTAAATATAATCTGAAATAGAAATTGTAAACGTTGCAAGAGTGTGTGCTCCATGTGACCTGCCAACAATGCATTGCATGTAAACCAAACCCTCTATGAGAAACTGCAGGCAACAAGCATCATCTTACAAGCTAAGAGCGTTGGATAAACAATCCAACACACACTCCTGGACCTGATAGTAGTGAAGACTGTACAGTGGGTACGGAAAGTATTCAGACCCCTTTAAATTTTTCACTCTTTGTTTCATTGCAGCCTTTTTCCAAAAATCAAAAAAGTTCATTTTATTTCTCAGTAATGTACACTCAGCAACCCATCTTGACAGAAAAAAACAGAAATTTAGAAATTTTTGCATATTTATTAAAAAACAAAAACTGAAATATCACATGGTCATAAGTATTCAGACCCTTTGTTCAGTATTTAGTAGAAGCACCCTTTTGATCTAATACAGCCATGAGTCGTTTTGGGAAAGATGCAACAAGTTTCTCACATCTGGATTTGGGTATCCTCTGCCATTCCTCCTTGCAGATCCTCTCCAGTTCTGTCAGGTTGGATGGTAAACGTTGGTGGACAGTCATTTTCAGGTCTCTCCAGAGATGCTCAATTGGGTTTAAGTCAGGGCTCTGGCTGGGCCATTCAAGAACAGCCACAGAGTTGTTGTGAAGCCACTCCTTCGTTATTTTAGCGGTGTGCTTAGGGTCATTGTCTTGTTGGAAGGTAAACCTTCGGCCCAGTCTGAGGTCCAGAGCACTCTGGAAAAGGTTTTCGTCCAGGATATCCCTGTACTTGGCCGCATTCATCTTTCCCTCGATTGCAACCAGTCGTCCTGTCCCTGCAGCTGAAAAACACCCCCACAGCATGATGCTGCCACCACCATGCTTCACTGTTGAGACTGTATTGGACAGGTGATGAGCAGTGCCTGGTTTTCTCCACACATACCGCTTAGAATTAAGGCCAAAAAGTTCTATCTTGGTCTCATCAGACCAGAGGATTTTATTTATCACCATCTTGGAGTCCTTCAGGTGTTTTTTAGCAAACTCCATGCGGGCTTTCATGTGTCTTGCACTGAGGAGAGGCTTCCTTCGGGCCACTCTGCCATAAAGCCCCGACTGGTGGATTGCTGCAGTGATGGTTGACTTACTACAACTTTCTCCCATCTCCCGACTGCATCTCTGGAGCTTAGCCACAGTGACCATTGGGTTCTTCTTTGCCTCTCTCACCAAGGCTCTTCTCCCCCGATAGCTCAGTTTGGCCAGCTCTAGGAAGGGTTCTGGTCGTCCCAAACGTCTTCCATTTGAGGATTATGGAGGCCACTGTGCTCTTAGGAACCTTAAGTGCAGCAGAAATTTTTTGTAACCTTGACCAGATCTGTGCCTTGCCACAATTCTGTCTCTGAGCTCTTCAGGCAGTTCCTTTGACCTCATGATTGTCATTTGCTCTGACATGCACTGTGAGCTGTAAGGTCTTATATAGACAGGTGTGTGGCTTTCCTAATCAAGTCCAATCAGTATAATCAAACACAGCTGGACTCCAATGAAGGTGTAGAACCATCTCAAGGATGATCAGAAGAAATAGACAGCACCTGAGTTACATATGAGGGTCACGGCAAAGGGTCTGAATACATATGACCATGTGATATTTCAGTTTTTGTTTTTTAATAAATATGCAAAAATTTCTAAATTTCTGTTTTTTTCTGTCAAGATGGGTTGCTGAGTGTACATTACTGAGAAATAAAATGAACTTTTTTGATTTTTGGAAAAAGGCTGCAATGAAACAAAGAGTGAAAAATTTAAAGGGGTCTGAATACTTTCCGTACCCACTGTATAGCTGTAGTTTGTCTCAGTTAGGCAGCAGTTGTTCCACCCACACCTCAGTGACACTGCTTAAACACTTTGTACTTGTCAGAGGTATCCGCAGCAGCTGTCTGCTACTTTGGGATGATGAATCTGCAGGATTTCAGCTAATTATTGCTCACTGTGTTTACAGTCAATGAGCGCCGGAAGTCTTGATCAAAGCACATAAATTAGTTAGGTAAACCCTAAACAGTGGGGAGATTTTTTGTAATGTTCCTGCCAGCCGGGACTCTATTGGACCCAGAGGAAGCGGTCATAAGACTTTACTGTGTGCTACGCTGTTTTGTGAAATCTTTGTATAGGATCGGGGGGTGGTCGGCTGCAAACAAATAAAACTCCTAAAATACTGTTCCTGCTAGAATAGACTGCACCTCTACTCCCCACAGAACACCATAAAGCTGCGAGCGCACGCTCACACTATCAACACGTGATGCAAAGTGAACACTACTTCGCAAACAAAAACACAAACGCTGTCACTGCTAGAATAAACGTGTCTTTTTATTCCCCACAGTATACAACAGGGCAACAAGCATTGCACATGCACTATCAATACGTGATGCAAAGTAAACACTACTTTTAGAGCTCAGGACTGGAGAGCCGTCAGTCCGAGCAGAGCAGCATCAACGTGGCTGGGCGTCCGTACGCGACCCACAGCAGACTCCGCCAGACCGAGGGACTCCCCTTCTTTTTATTCTTTAGTAAACAAAGGATCGGGTGCGAGCAAGGACGGCCAATCCCTTACTCTCAGCCCATCCTCTGTGAGCAGGTGTCCTGCTCCGAAAACATGAGGAAGGCCGCTCTCAAAACATATGAGCTCAACTCGAAACCGTTCCCAACACCCGAGCTCGGTGGCTCTCAAAACATGGAGTAAATAGGTTATACAACTGATAAATGAAACACAAAACAATGAATACAGCAAAGCAGCAGTGTATCAACAAGTTATACAAGTGACCCACTTAGCTGTTGTCAAGGAGCATAATGCAAAATTAACTTTTTCCTCCACATACGCTGTACACTTATTAGTTATAATTAAATGGGGAAGTGAAGTGCTGACGGTGTAAACATGGTTGTATAGGTTTTCATACTTTTTTAAAGGCTTTAAAAAGAAAATAGGGGATGAAAAGGTAAACAGATTTCAGCTGCAGTCAATGAGAAGGATTTTCACCTAATCAAGATAATAATGCCCGATACGATTAAAACCAGAAATATTTAGTACAAGAGAGCACACAATGTCTACACCAGACATATTTCGGCTGCATCACGAGTCTAGAATGGCATTGATTTCAATCAATTCATTTGTCTAAACAAGAAACGGCTTTCACTTTACTCAAGGTGTATGCACCTGACTGCAACCCTTGTAAACCTTGTTTTCAATGCTTTAACTACAGAGATTATGTTATCGGCCTGTGAACAGTCCCGAAACATCTCTCGCTGCATAACAGATCAACTGAAGAGCTGCTATACAGTAGATATGAATCTGGTGTAGACAAAAAAGACCAAGTTGTTTTGAGTCTGATTCAGCTGGTAGTATGGAGCAAGATTAGTTTCTTTATTACATGTGAGAAAATAAATGATCTGAGAGAGAAAAAAAACGTTTGAGAGAAAAAGATGGCAAAAAGCATTTTATGAGAGACAAGGTTTTCATACCAATAGCAAACATTAATATTTGTCACAAAAAAATTTAAATATACATTTGAAATTTTTAATATTATTTCTGAAAAAAAATCTCAATACTTTTTTTAAACTCTCAAATATATATCTTTTGTCATCAGTGTGAAAAAAAATTATCAAAAAGTTTCTCTCGGTTTTTCTATTTTTTTCTCAATTGTTTTTGCTCTCGTCTAAGGATTTTTCTCTCAATGTGAAAATAGTGTCATGGGCGGGGCCACGTTCCTATTGGCCAGTTGGGTGGCACCGTCTTGTCTTGGGAGTCCATCTGAATCATTAAACCATTTTCACCGCAATGGATGCGCTGCCTTTTTTTCCCCCTTAGAAATAATTTAAAAAATTTCATTTTAGCGCCGCCCACTTTCATTTCTCGATGCCAGACCCTTAATCTTTCGGATTTGGGTCTGGATTTCCAAGCTACTTTGACACAAATTAAGTGCTAGGCTAGTCCTCATCAGCAGAATCTGCTCAGTTTTCAAGAGAAGATGTTTAAACGTTTAAGTGATCCTGAGCACCTCCATGCATCTAGCTGTCACGTAACTCAGTTGGTTAGATTTAGGTGGCATTTCCACAATTGCTCCTATTTTGTTTTGTAGTGGACTTCTGCCCTTAACGGGTCCTGCTGCAGCAAAGAATGGCCGCATGTGCATCAAAAACACAAACATTTTCTGTGTTGTCAGAGTTCTTACAGGTGCCTTTTAGTGAGAGATTGAAGCATATTGACACCCTGCTTTGGAATGGGTAGAGAAAACATTTTATAATTATTTGAGAAGCCTTTTGTCCACGAATAAAGAGCAATGATTTAAGAAAACTTTTCAAACAAAATATCTTAGAAAATCTTCCTCTATGAAGTTGCATCAGTGAAAATGACTGCTGCAGGAGATCTGAGAGGTGTTAGTATAAAGAATGAGTCTTTGTGTCAGCTTTTCTTTACTGCAACTTGAAGTTATATTTTCCAATTTAATGGCTTCTATACAAATAAAATTGAACCAGCTAATTCTTCTATGATGTTGTTGAAGCCGTAACTACACATTGCATTTGCACATGGAGTATAATTGGAGTATGATCCACAGGGATTCATTTAGATGTTTGTCATATTGTAACCAGAATACTTCTATTTTGTGCAGCTAAGACAGCCCTGCTGTGGGTATTTTAGTGTTATATTTTGGGATTATTTAGATAGAACATTTATCCTCTGCCTTTAAATAAAACAAATGTAAAAGTTAGGGCAAGTAGGACAATTAAAGGTTGATGTAAGAAGCCACTGTCTTTCCTTGTTCTGCCATTGAACTAAAGGCCTGGATCCTAGTGTGTAAACTACTACTGAAACTGGCTACAATAAACTAGTCTCTTCTGACAGATTATCTTTCAGAAATCACCCGGTCACACAATCCACTCCTCAAATTCAGAGAAAAAACTAATACCTGCGCTCTGCTGAAGTACAGCTCTGGCTGTCGCAGTGATGTAGCAGAGCACGACCACAGCAACAGAGACCTTGGGAGGATATTTTGTCTTATTCTGCTAATGAATTCCCTCATAATACTGTCACATTCGTTGATACAACATATCCTTCAGCTAACTGCATCCATTTCCCTGTTGTGAGGACATTAACAGAAAATGAAGTCAGTGGAAATGTTATTTATGACTCTATTGGGTTTTGCTGAACTATAATTCTTGCCCAATTGTGAAGGATTACGTTGGAGGTCTTGTATCTTATAACTTCACACACTGACACTTCTATGTTGATCTTGGAGCAGTATAGACAACTCCTTTTTTTTTGTTGGAAATCCTTTATTGTCACTAGACGTTTGTTGAGTTAAAACGTTTCCAGAATGAAGCTCTTTAAAACCTGCAGGTGGAAGCATCATTAGTTCAATCAGCCGCATGCTTGCCCTAGCTTAATCTCTGCACAAACTCTGAGTCCCCAGTGCCAAGCCACACGCAGATAGCACCTCCCACGGTGTGCCCATCTACTGCACTTCTGCCCTGCTACAAATCAATACTGCTGTGCTACTGTGGGGGGAGAGGGAGCCCAGGATTGAGGTACCATGGCCAGGGAGGGTTAGGAATACAGGGGTGTTAATGTAGGAAAGGAGATCAGAGAGGGGCGGAAATGGAGAAGACGGATAAAAGAGTAAAATGAAAGGGATGGAAATAGATAGGGAGTGGTAGGAAAGAGCAAATAGAGGAAGGATGATTAAGGGCAAAATGGAAAGGCGATTTAGGAAGGAGATGGATGGGAGGATGAAGACAACTGCAGCAAAGAGGGCAGATAAAACTGAATGATTTCTCTTTTAAAAGACACACAGGGACAGAAGGGACCAAGATGGCCACCCACAGGGGATGGAGCGGGAAAGGACCAAAACGAAGAGAGGTTAAAGAGGAGGAAGGAGAAAGAGGAGGGGGAAAAATAGAGAGAGGAAGCATCCCAGTAGGGGTTTCCACAGGGTGAGCTCAGCTAGAATGCGAGGCGCGGTGCAGAGCCGTGCAGAGCAGTAGGTCCTGAATTATTAAACGCAATATTTTGCAGCAAACGGCCTCAGCCATCTCTGATGTGTCTGCTGAAGAGGCAAAGATTTTGTGTGTGTGTGTCAGGGGGAGTGCATGCCGCATTTAGAGGCACTAATTGATGAGGAAGCAACATCCTGAGGGCCTTTGTTTTAACTCCCTACCCCAGTGGAGAGCAACCAGCAATTTAGCACACATGCATTTGGTAATGGGTCTGGCCAGACAATATCTCTATTTACTCTTGTCTTCTAGAAATTACATTTTAATGTAATGAAATTGTTTTATTGTCAATGGCTGAACCACAACAGAGTCAAAGGGAGTGGTTGATTGTGGGCGTACAAAACAGGGGCTTGTTGCACAAAACCAGGATAAGGGATTAAGCCGTGATATTCAAGTTATCCTGGATGAATTTAGCTTTGACTTGGTTGGACAAAACCAGGATGAATGAAACCCAGCCAAGTAACCATGGAGATACATTTGCTGCTAGCCTGCTCCAAAATTAATCCTGGAGTCTCATGTGTTAAATCAATTGTCGCTCTGATCCGAAATAAACGTGTTTAACAGTTATTCTGTTGTCTTCTGCATGTGTTCTGCTTTATTTTTATTAACATGCATTACTTGTCACTATTGTTGTCATGAGTTTTATTTACACCATAGCCTACTATTAAGGTTGTTTAGATGGTTAGAATTGGATGCACTGGCACCCAGATGCAGAGGCAATCGGGATTGTTTCGAGGCCGTGATAATAGTTATACATCGTTCTTAGCAACACCACCCGGCTGCCTGGTGTGCGACCGCTGCCTGCCAGCTTCAGAGTCCACTCTCTTTGTAAAAATACAGATGAGCAGCACAGCTTCCGTGATCTATGCAGCTTCAGGTTTATACAAGACGCTCCGGAGATTAAGTGGGACAATGCAACGATATTCCCAGATAACATTAATGGCAGACTGGTCAGAGACCCATACATTCATTATTTAATTTTCTTGTTGCTTGTCCTTCTCTAATAATTCCCGAGGAACATTAATTCCCTCTGCTCACTTTTAAGGAAAAGTAGGCTAAATAATACATTTTATTTATAAAAACATAAAAAAAGATACAGCAATAAAACCAGCACATAAAACAAGCATATTGAAATCAATTACAACACAGTGTAGCCTACAACTTTGTAAAAATGTGGAGTGACTAGGAGGCTAAGTATATATTTTCACATCCTTACATATTCAGTCGGTCCGCTATAGTCTCTTGGGCTTTTTCTCTCCCTATAATAACAGCCGTATTTCCCTCTTTGCATATTATCTGCTTCACCTTCTCGTTACTTTCCATTAAGCTGCTGCTCATTGGGTGAAACATATGCCGCATGCGTCTTCCACATTTTTGCATCAGTAAATCTGTGATTGATACCTTGATCTATTTAAGAAAGGCGTGAACGTGCACTTATCCCAGCTATCTACACCTGGCTTGACATAGCTTCACCTTCTCATCCTGGCTCGGCAAACGTGCAACCGATTAAGCCGCGATGAGCGGATCACACTACGTCAAGCTGCGCTTTTTCAGTTATTGTGGATATCTTCATTTTACTTTTGTGCAACAAGCCCCGGGACTGTCACCTGTGGTTAGGTTTAGGTAACCAAATCACTTTGGTTAAGGTTTGGTAAAGTTCCCGATTTTCATTTAAATTTTCAGCACATCGCATCTCTTGTTCCTGTGGTCTTTTTCCAGACCAAAAACCTTCCTTCAACTTAACCAAAGTGCATTTGTTGCAAAACATAATCACAAAAGTGTAATAATGTTATAGTCACTATGAGCATTTATCAGTGAAAACTTTACTCAGATGTTCAGTGTCAATTATTGCCCGATATATGGTCATAAAGAAAGCTTCCTCATTATGTTAATAGAAAATGCAATAAGGCCAGAATGTTTCTTTCAAAATGTATATGATGTTGCCAACCAGTTGTATATGTTAACATTCTAGGAGATATTGCTAGTTTCTTGTATCCAAATTGCATAACATTTATTAAGCTGATGGTTTCATCCAAAGCGACTTACTTAGCTTATTTTGTCTTCATATTAAATATATAATACTGTATATGTACAATACTCAAAACGTCTAAAGCTGGGGGCGACCTTTATCCCCCATCTCTCTCCCACCTTTCCTGTCTATCCACTGTCACTCTGACATAAAGGGAAAAAGCACCAAAAATAATCTTAAAAAAACCTTAAAAGCTGCATTAGGTTACCTTGCACATTTTTTAGTCAAACATAGTCTGGCAGGGGTTTCATATGAAGTCTTGTGATACACCATGTCTACATTTGTGCCAATGGGATGTTCTTTTCCATTCCAACCCTGCTGTGGAATTTCAGCCCTGACAGGTGTATTTGCATAAAAATCTTGTTTGGTCCTGCTTTAATGATTCATAATTTCTCCCCACTGTCTGCTCCTTCCTCCGCTCTCTGAACCTCTTCCTTCTTCTGTCAAGCTCCTTTCTTCCTCTCCCTGGCCTTTTCCTTACCCACCTCGGCCTACCGTTACCCTTCTCATCATAACATTGTGCAAATAACTGCTCTGCCATCACCAGCGCAAAATAATAATAATAATGAACTGCTTTTGCACCACACCACTATACTTCAGACACTTTGAATTGCTTTCTTCATCTTGGGACCGTTAAGTGGTTTTCCTCATCTTCAATAAATGTGTCTATTGGGAGCTTTTTATCAGGGCACTAACACAGATGAGTCACCTTGATGAGATTTGAGGCTCACTGATTGGCAGCCAGAGAGTGGTTCCTGTAGCCTCTCCCTGGTCTTCTTTCTCTCATTCTTTTTTCTTTCTTTCCTTCTCTCACTTTCTTCATCTCTTCCTGTCTTTCTGCTTCCGCTCTCACCCACACTGCCTCCCTGTCTGGCTCTCTGTTTGTCTGTCCATCTGCTGCTACATCTGCCTCTTTTTTTCATCCCTCTCCTCTCCCTGATTATTCCTTTGCTCCTTGTGATGTAATTGGATTTCACAACCCTGAATTGAGCTCTTGCCCTCGAGGAACAGAGAGGAGCACGTAATTACATTTCCGTTTGGCTGCGAATGATTCCACTGATTTGATATGGTATTTTTTTTTTTTTCTTCATACGGTCAACTGCAGGGGTGTTTTGACGGGTCATTGAATGGAAAGCAGCCAAAGTGGAAATCGTCCATCTGGACCTACTCTACCTGTCGGGGGACATTTGGACAAAAGCACAAGCATAAGTTTGTCAGTGTGGATTTTGGCAACTATCGTTTAAAGCTAAAGTGCGTAGTTTCTGCCATCCCCATGTGGACTGTCGGCGCGTCCACATGATACAAGCCTTACGTGGCCGCGCACCGCCCGCACGCCCCTTTAAAGGTTCAGTAGGTAACTTTTGTAAAAATTTATTTTTTACATATTTGTTAAAACTGTCACTATGTCCTGACAGTAGAATATGAGACAGATAATCTGTGAAAAAAATCAAGCTCCTATGGCTCCTCCCTGTGCTCCTACTGCCATTTGGCAGAAATACACCGCTCCCGGTCAAAACAGCCAATCAGAGCCAGGAGGACTGTCTTAGCAGTGTCAATCACTCTCGTGTACGCGCTGCTCATAACCCTCCCCCCCCCCCCCGCACAGCGCATACCGTGTTCAAGCTCAAGATTGCCCGTGTGCTGCAGCTGTGCTAATCGCGGAGAAACAACTTTTCAGGAAAACTGCCAATTTCTCGAGTGACACCTGCTCAGAAAACAAAGACGGGCAAACAGAAGAAGACCGATGACGAAAAGCGAGCTAAAAGACAGAATTAAACCGAGCTGAAATAAAACGAGGGTCAACATCGAGCGGCTTTTCAGAGGTGAAGGGAGCTACGCCTCCTGAAAGGATTCAACACGGATTCAATCAGAGCTACCCCCACATTTCTGCTTGAAATGTAAGTATCCCTGCTGGATTTGTTTCATTTATTAATAACTAGCTACACAACTAAGCTAGCGATGGTTACAGTATCGCTGGTGATAGCGCAAATCTCATTTTACTCTGTAGCTTGTTGCTAGCTAAGTCTAACAGTTAGCTTGTTAGCTTGTAGCACGGCAGGAATGTTGTAGCTAACTCGTTCACCCTCAGTATAAGCCATATTGTTTCGATCCCTACATTTAGTAAGCCTAAATGTGTTTTTGTCGATCACAATTAAATGCAGCTATGGTGAAACTACTTTAATTGTGCGCTGTCCCTGCCCCTGTGTCTTCCCCCTCAGGATTGTAAATCAAATGTCTGACACACATTCTTTATGCTCCTCCAACAGGTCAGACATGGCCCAGACACAGAGGCACGTGAAGGAATCGTCTTTCAGTCCAAATCAAGATGTTCAGTATTTCCTTGTTTTATTTTACCCATATGCAAAATAAAACCTAAGACATATTTCTAAGATGTTGTTATTCCTTGGCCTAGTGAGCTTCCTCAGTGATTCATCATTCCTACTGAAAGTTTAGTGTTTTAAATTGATCCAAAAGGTAATTCAGTAATGTACTGTGTAAAGTGCTGCTTTTGTTCTCACAAATAAGCGATTACATAAACATCTTTAATCCTTTTTTTTATATAAAAATATTTAAAAACTTTTAATAGAAATATTTGAAATAAGCAATTTTTTTACATAAAGTTTTAAAAGCACAGCACACAACAGCTAAACCCTCCTCAGAATAAAGCCCCTGTATTGTGTGGAAAGCATTGGTGGCCCTGCTTACTAGCCTGCGCGTTCACGGCAGGCTCGAGGAGCTGTGGAGGGGGGGGGCTGTAGCGCAGCAGAGAGCAAAGGGGAGGAGCCTGTAAGGTGTGCTTGTTCAAATGTTTAGGCTAAGTCCACGTTTCCTCAAAACTACCTACTGCAGCTTTAAACAGTTGCTCTTAGCCAAGGAGGACACGGAGGATTAAAATACATGACGGATTCTTCAGAAGAGGTCATTATCTTCACTTGAGTTTCTGCACGGAAAAGTCACCGGACGATATAATATTCTGAACATAGTCATACTGAGAAATACAGAGAGAGTATTGTGGACCTGAGTCTTAATTAGGTTTGTCAATTGCTTGAATGTAACGGACGTTAATAATATCAAAAAGTTACGCACTAAAGCTTTAACACATTTATAGATTGAGTAACTGTTCCGATTTAGAGTTGGAATTAATTTCCGATCAGATCCTGCTGCTTCATCTATCTTCTGCTTATGAGAGAGAGAGAGAGAGAGGTTGGCAGTGTCCCCAGTTCTCACTGATAATTAGAGTTTTAATGCTGCCAAGTCTTAACCACTGCTATGACTATGCAGGTATTGGCAGGACATTTAATTGGTGATATGGAACATAAAATAGAATAAAAATAAATAGATTAGAAAGACAAAATGGCCTCATGTTTGATAACCATAGACTGGTACGTGTATAATAAGGGTTAAGATTAGTGACAGAAGGATTAGTGTTTTATATCATAACAAAGACAAAAAAGCTCATTATTTAGTCACACAACACACTCTGTTTCAGTGTTTGCTTGTCATTTATTTTTCAATTTAAAGAGCTTTATTTGCATGACAACATATTGCTTATATTGCCAAAGCAGGTATAAATAAATAAAAGGAAATTTAACAATAACTTGCTCAACATAAACTATAGCTTGAACACCCACTTAAAGTCGTAGAGGCACAGAGTACAATGGTACAACAAAATCATTACACAATCATTACAACAATTCACATTTTGCAGTGTCTTTATCCTCTTCTTCTCCAGCCCCCCTTTGATCTTCACATCCACTTCTTTCCTCCTCTCTTCCTAGTCGGCATCTCCTTTTCCTACTCTTTACTGTTAAATTATTTCTTGTTCTCTAAAAGAAATTGAAATGATGAATCAACTTCTTGACTCATGAAGCTTGGAGAGGAGCTCTGGTTTGATGTGCTGTGAAGTTCCTGCCCTGTATACAACATCATCAGAAGGATAGTCTATATCCACAACCTTGCGCCTCTGGGATTGCTCTGGTGCCGCCAGAAATTCTGCCTAATGTGTCCTTATTTTCAGCCAGATGTTCATTAACGGTCTGTTTCTGTAGAAGTCTGAGAAACTGACCCACTTCTCACTTGATTTATTACCTCAGTAAACCTTTTCATTAAGGGTTGATATTCATTTTTTGAATAATGGTCTGGTTGATTTTAAAATCGGCGATAAAACGGGGCTTTTTAAGGGCGTGGCTATGATGTGATTGCCAGTGAAAGTGTGTAGCGTAACATAGAGTATAAGCCGCTCCTCAATCACTCCTCCCTCTCCTCTAAAAATTGTCACATCCACAACCAGGATGGCTGCGCCCGTAACGGCAAACTCGATGACTCATAGCAGATCTCCAAAAACCAATGGGTGACGTCACACATGCTCTGTCCATTAATATGAACATTCTATGGTTACAACCCAGTTGTAAGCAGACTCTTATCTGACAAACTCTCGCACACAATCATGGGCTCCACCAGAATCCTTTGACTATTAAAATCTATTGTTTCCTGTTCCCACATTACCCGTCCTTTGTGAAGTCCCTCCTCCTTTTTGTAGTTCCTCCTCCATCTTCTTTGTCTCCCACTGTCCTCTTCTTCTTTCCTCCTCCTACCACTCCATTTTCACCACCTCCTCCCCCTCTCCCCCTTCTCTCCTGTTTCCCCAGTCTTGTTAGCACTGGTCACGCACCCTCGCCTCCCTGATTGGTGTAACATCCTTGGGTTGTTAATTAAACAGGCATCGATTTGCTGGCAGGCAGTAACCGCACAAACTGGCACAAGGAAATGAGCTTGAGAGCAGAAACTGGAAGAAACAATGACAAAGAAAAAACATTTTCAAATTAGTAGCCGATATGTAATCAGAGAAGAATTTTGTCTCCTTGGCTACACAAACACTTTTTGAATACTACATGTATAAATGAGGGCAGACAGACAAGGTGATGAAGATGAGGGTTCTTAAATGCCTTCACTAATGACTTAGATGGCACAGACACAGCGGGAGGAAATCTGTTTCTTCGGGAACTAAATTTAAACGTGTGTGTGTGTGTGTGTACACACAAGTGCTTCCTCAGTGAAAGTGTTAATTAACATTCCACCTGACTTGTGTTGTCGACACAGGGTCAGATAAGCGCGTTATTATACAATGACAAATTCACAAAATTTGTATTATAAATAAATATATAATTTTCTATTTTCAGCTTATTCTCTATTTGTTGCCCTTCTCCAATGAATACATGTGATTTCTCCTACATGCAGCCTAAAAAGTTGTCATTATTCTTATTTCTGAATACAGTTTCAGCACAAGCTAACTGATTCTCCCTATATTCCAACTAATATCCTAGTAATTTTGAGTCTGTATGACATTATGATCCATTTTAATTATACCCAGTAGCCTATTGTGAGTAGATGTTAATAATGACCATGAAGTCTCAAAAGGATGATCCAAGGCATGCTGTAGTCACAAGTTTAGAGTCATTTTTGAGCCATGTCAAGATTGGAATTTCTCTCTGTAAAGGAAATACATTTTCTACTGAATCAACATTAGGAGCCAAATGATATCCGCCCATAATAAATCTCCTAATTAGGCATAACTGGGAGTTACCTTGATGAAAACCATCAAACTAGGCTGAACCCTTGACAGTTTATGGGTCAGTACTTCTAAGCCAGCAGTTCAACTCTAAACACTTTATCAGAGACTCTCTTGGAATGTAGACGGTCACACACAGAGGCTTAATCATCATCGAGGTCATAACCTACCACATCCACGTGGATGCACACCCGTCATCCTTAAATCTCAGTGTTCGGCGAGAGCAAGAAAAGAGAGATCTTTCCCCACAAATGATGCCTTTTTGATTTTAAGAAAGTACTAGCTTGACTCCTCTAACAACTAACAAGTACGGAATTCTGAACATGGGAGGCAATCTAGTGCTCCTGATCAAAGCGCTAAGCATTAAAAGCCACCCACCACCAGGGTGAGATTATGGTTGTCAAAGGCAGATCTATAGAGCAGGGGGGTGGTCCAATAATTGTAAACTAAGGGCCAGAAAATAGGCTGTACAGCTTTTAGGAATGACTGCATCCACATACTCAATACACACCAAATAGGTTGTTGTTGTAGAAAAACTAAAGTAGTTTTCAGGACTATAGAAAATAGAAAAAGGGGGTGGGACCAAACTTATGTGTTGTGTTTTTTTTACTTCTTCCGACTCCATTTTGAACATGGGAATTTCTTATTTGAATAATGTGCTAAGATGTTAATTAATTTTATTATTTTTTATAACCTGTATAAACTATATATTGTAACACTTCTTGTCTGGCCCCGTGGTCACCATTGGCATATGTGACATATCTCAAATCATATCAGAACCATCTTGAAATTCCTTTCATTGATTACATGTTTTCAAGCAGACCAATTCCCCCTCATCCCTTGTGTTCTTGCGAGGACTGTTCTCTCTTGGTAAAAATGGAGCTCCATGTGAATAAAATACGTCGTTACAGCTCGTAAATGATAATTAGCTCAAAAGTTACACATATGACAGTTACACGGCAATAACTGCTGAAAGTTAGCATTCTTCTTCAGGGAGTAAAGTTTGATGAAATGTAAGTGGAGTTATGGCAGGAACCCAGACACCCATGTAAAAGAACAGTCTTGAGGTGCATTGGTGGTATTGATAGACATAATGAACAAGCTGTTTATTAGCATGTGATTTCAGCTCTCAGCTTCACTTTATTGATCAGCTGTCCTAATTTCCTTCATAAAGAAAGGAATGTTGCACAACATAGCTTTCTTGCTATGATGTTGGTAAGTCTGACCAGCTAAGATTGACACTGAGCAAAGTGACCATAGAACACGTGTTCAAGCCTGGTGCCAGAGGTGCAGTAAAGTCTCCCAACTGTCCAGTTTACCCTGTATGTGTTTCCTGCGGTAAAGTCTCCCAACTGTCCGATTTACCCTGTATGTGTATTTTTGAATTCATTGTCAAAGCAGTCACACTCTCAGTTTGGCTCCGTTTGTGGACTCTCCAGATGGGTCGGAGGTCTGGTGGAGCTTCTGAGATTCCACTCAGCCTGTTTGTGTGTGTGTGTGTGTGTGTGTGTGTGTGTGTGTGTGTGTGTGTGTGTGTGTGTGTGTGTGAGAGAGAGTTTGTACGTGAGAGAGAAGACAATCAAGAAAGAGGTTGTGTAACAAAAGCGAGAGACTCTGGGTGACAGTATCCAAGACGGAGCGAGACAGAGGAGACAGCATATATGTGTGTGTGGGTGAGTGGGTGTGTGTGTGTGTGTGTGTGTGTGTGTGTGTGTGTGTGTGTGGGTGTGTGTGTGTGTGGGCAGTCATATTACACACCCAGCCTGACTAGTGCCATCTGCCTGGTATCAGAGGTCTGTCTGGGACGGCCCTCTCCTTTTCACTCTTTAATTCCTCCTCTTCACCTTCTCATTATTTCAGTATTCTTTTTTCCTCTTCAGCCTTCTTCTCTTGATTGTGATTGTAGTTCAGACTAAAGCTGCTTTTTCATTTATTTCATTAGTGATACTGTAAGCAGCAAAATAAATGGAAACTTGTTTAAATATGTATGAGCGCCTGGCAAAATGCAATGCCACTAAATGTCTGTAAGTAGTCCGCTCTAACCAAAATGCATAAAAGACAAAGACATGACCAGATACACTGAAATACAGGGAAGATGATGTGTCAAAGGCAATCAGAAACGGAGTCCTGGAGGAAAAGAGTGGAAAGGCGACAAAAGACAAAGAATGAAGAGTGGTGAGAAAGATAATGAAAGCTCTGCAGATCAAATGTACTTCCAGCTCAGCTTCAAATCTGCTGTTACCATGGTGATTTAACTGCTGATATCCTGCCCCCACGAGACTCTGTCCTTTAAACACGGGGGGGTGGGGGGGGGGGTGAGACAAGGACAGTCAGAAGGGCAAATAAGCACAGGTGTTCTAGACAAGGGCTTCAATGAATGTACAATACCCTGTATTTCATTCAAGAAACCTTCAGAAACGGCATCCTCAATCACGTTTCGAGGGAAACCTATTTTTACCGGATTGGATTTGTTTCAACAGGTCTATAGCCACAACGTTCCATATCTGGGATTGCTCTGTTGCTGCCGGAAATTCCGCCCGGATGTCCCTTACCTTCCACTTTCTTTGTATTGTAAATTTAAAGATCACTGCAAAGTACAGACAACTAGCTAGACTATCGGTCCAATCTGAGTTTTATGTTGCACGACTAAAACTAATTTTGAACGCACACATGTTCCACCAAAACAAGTTCCTTCCCGAGACTATTTTGCAGCGGCACCGTGGCTCTGCCCGGCGCTTAGTACCGCCCAAGACAATTGTGATTGATTTAAAGAAATCGCAATAAACCAGAGCACATTGTTTCTCCCATCCCAGAATGCTGTGTGGTCTAGCCAGACCCTCCTTCGCAGCGCTGTGGAGGGAGGTCAGGCAATGCAAGACTAGTTTTCAATGTCCTTCTACAGGCGAATGTTGTAAAACGGTCGCAGTTTTAAACACTTTGTTAACTCTATGGGCCCTATCTGGCACCCGGTGCAGCACAAAGTCCAACGCAACTAATAATTTCCCATCCCGCGCCCACGTCGTTTAAATAGCAAATGCCCCTGCGCCCATCTGTGCGCCCATGGGAGTGGTGTTTTTACAGGGAGGTGTGTTCAGGTACATTCTTGGTTGTATTTCTATCTTGAGGCAGCAGAAAGTGATCACACTATTGACCAACAAAAATCTGGTTTAAAGTTAGTAACTCAGCATTTCATTGTTATTTTAACAGCGCATTAGTAAAGGCTCTTGCACACTATGCTTGTTACACACACACACACAAGGAAGCACACATATAGTAGCAAACACATGCAAAAGATTACAAATAAAAATATGACAAAGCAACGCGCGATGGTACAAACGCGCCGGGCTTTTAAAGGGAATGGGAGATGACACTCTAATTGGTCTATTGCATGTAACGGCCAAAACACACCTATGATTAATTTTGACACCAAGTACAACCCTTATTATTATTTTTTGTTTTGTTTAAACCCTTTTTTTTCGCCTTCAAAACTAACAAAAGTGGACACCTCCTAACAAACCTGCGCCATGCGCTTCACACCCTGTGCTTTGATCGTTAAAATAGGGCCCTATGACTCTATGTAGAACAAATCTTACTTTGAATAAAAAGCCAAACTTATGCAACATTTTAAAGGTGCACTGCGATGAACCTGATAATTCTTACCCTGTTCCACCGTTCCCGTATGCTCTACGGTGGGATTTATTCAGCTAATTGTTTTGGTTTTAGGGCCCGCAACTTTAGTGTTTGGGTTTACCGCTCTCATCAACCTTGTTTTAACCTCACAGACTGACAAGATCAGCTGACTAATTAAGATGAACATAGTGGAGCATTTAGCTGCTAAAGAGCCAGTTGAGATGGTGGGGACCAAACTAGAGCAGCCAAACACTGAGTAAATATTGGGCTTAATTCGTCAGGTGGCCAGAAACACAATTCCAAACAAATACTATGTTTCTTTGTAACGGCTGGATGTTCAAAATATCACGTTGCCCGCTTCAGCATACAATGATATATTTCAGTGGTGTTTATTGTTCGCTGTGCTGCCTCCAAGTGGCAAAATCAATGCATGCTGATCTTACATTATGGTGAATTATGTGTGAAATACAATAAATTATATATTTTTAGGCCTTTATAAATGGGTTTCATATAATATTTCAACTGCATAATAGCTCACTGATTACTGACTACACTTGTTCTATGTAGAACACCTGAAAGTATTTCTACTTTCTTGGCATATAGACTTATTCACCATTTAGTAGTAGTCAAAATGTATATACAGTATATCTGGCTTATTTTGTATACACACTGGTGCTGATACTGTATTAAGTTGACCTTCTTATTTGATCTATGCTCTAGATTGTTATTCTATCAGAGTGGCGCAAAGAAAAAAAAAATGAAGTAGAAACAATAATCCTGTAATGTTTGATCATGTAATTGTCTTTAATTTTGCATTATTAACTCTGCACACACGACACATTATGTTTGTTATACATGATGCATTGTATGTGTAGGTAACCAGTAATGCAACTGGGAACTTGTGACATTAATATAGTAGCTTTTATTCCGCTAGTATAGAAACCACTAATGTCATAACTATAGCATAAAGCTGACTACTAAAATACAAACCAATAAATCGGTTATAACTGCTCTCTCTCTCTCTGTCTCTCCCCCCCCAACACACACAGCTGTATCATTCATGAGACACAGCGCGTCAGCCTTTGGATTTGCCGTGAGTTCCGCCTCCCTTCTACCCTCTATTTGCATTGATCAAATAGTCATAACTTTGGTCTCTTTGATTTATTAATGAATCTTGTTACCAAATGGTTATTGGTCCCTTTGTCTCCAAGGTAACAGGGCAGAGAAGAGGGACTATGCATGGAGCTCAGGTTGAATGCCTGTTTGCTCAACATGTCTGCTGGCTTTCCGCCAAAGTGAAGCTCATATTTACTACTTATTCTTTAGAGGCAGTGATTGAGTGTAATTAGTTTTAAAATAAGATTGATTAAGACTAAAGTGAAAATTAAATCCTCCACACCCTAGGCCAGTGAGAGCAAATGTGATTAGCATAATGTAAATAGAATATATATAAATAAATAAATAAATAAATCATAATCTGCAGTGCTAGCTATCACTTTATTACAATTTGGGTTTTAATTAGCAAGTGCTTGGCTATCTATGAACGTCTTAATAAAGTAAGAAGAGCAACCCAAAGGGTGTGAGATCACAGCAGCTGATCAACGGTAGCTTTAGCTGCTATGTTGTTGAAAGTTGACTTTTTTTTTTTTTTTTTTAGCTTTTACAGGTCTGTTTGGACACTGGTCTCATGTGTCTTGAAAAAATGAAGTAATTATGGAGGATATCAAGTGCCTCTTTAGTCTGTTTTGTTGACATGGTGCTCTTTGGATGCTTTTATATAGACCTCTGTGGTCCCCTAATACTGTATCTGAAGTATTTTATATAGGCCTTAGTGGTGCCCTAATACCATATCTGAAGTATTTTATATAGGCCTTAGTGGTCTCCTAATACTGTATCTGAAGTATTTTATATAGGCCTTAGTGGTCTCCTAATACTGTATCTGAAGTATTTTATATAGGCCTTAGTGGTGCCCTAATACCATATCTGAAGTATTTTATATAGGCCTTAGTGGTGCCCTAATACCATATCTGAAGTATTTTATATAGGCCTTAGTGGTCTCCTAATACTGTATCTGAAGTATTTTATATAGGCCTTAGTGGTCTCCTAATACTGTATCTGAAGTATTTTATATAGACCTCTGTGGTCCCCTAATACCATATCTGAAGTATTTTATATAGGCCTTAGTGGTGCCCTAATACCATATCTGAAGTATTTTATATAGGCCTTAGTGGTCTCCTAATACTGTATCTGAAGTATTTTATATAGACCTTAGTGGTCTCCTAATACTGTATCTGAAGTATTTTATATAGGCCTTAGTGGTGCCCTAATACCATATCTGAAGTATTTTATATAGGCCTTAGTGGTCTCCTAATACTGTATCTGAAGTATTTTATATAGGCCTTAGTGGTCCCCTAATACTGTATCTGAAGTATTTTATATAGACCTTAGTGGTCCCCTAATACTGTATCTGAAGTATTTTATATAGACCTTAGTGGTGCCCTAATACCATATCTGAAGTCCCTTTCCCAAGATTCAGCCACTAGAGCCAGTCCCACAATGAGCTTTCCTTAGCACATGCGATTTCTGAGTCTGTAGCTTTTTAGGGGGGGCAAGGTAGAGGCTGGGGGTCCAAGCTTTCACTTTCTCAAAGGCAGAGCAGGATACCCAGGGCTTGGTTTACACTTATCGCCATTTCTAGCCACTGGGGGACCATAGGCAGGCTGGGGGAACGCGTATTAATGTTTTCATGCCATGGGAACTTTAAGTTATACTAAATAAAATACCATGCAGGATTTTAATTTGAGATGATATTTACAGTGCTGGCAAAATTACATGCTGTTTTTTATTTTTTTATTTTCAACAACACAGAGAAGATTGGGATTCTTACATGCCACAACCCATTTGAAATGTTTGAATGTGGTGGTTTTCAGAAGCTTTTCAGCAGCATTGAAACAGAATCATATAACACAACATATATAAAAAAAATATATATTCTGTGTGCATTGTATTAGTGTTAGAATTGTATAACACATTATCAATGTGCTTTTTGAAACGCTCTTCCTTTCCTTTTCCTTACAATGATGCAGCTGTTACATTAAGTTAAATGTAACCACTGTAATAACTCCCAACTTGCGACCCCTTCCTCTGCTCCTCGGTTGCTGGGTTTCTGTTTCTGCTGCAGTTTGATGCCACGCTGGATGTCCTGTCATCAGTCATTGTCCTCTGGCGCTACAGCAATGCAGCAGCTGTGCACTCTGCACACAGAGAGTATATGTGAGTACCAAACAACTTGTTGAGTATAGTTAATGTTTTATTCATGATGAATATACTGTATGTGGTGTGATGCAGTCTGGTTTACTCTTCTCCACCTTAAAGCAAAAGTTCCTGTATTTCATTGTTCATTTATAGTTTTCACCCGTCTCTCTTACAGTGTAACATTCTTAAAAATTCCCCCTAAACTTGATTTAATTTTTTACAAAGCTGCAATTTCAACAACTAAATCTAGTTTTGCAATGATTTATGTTGCTGTCTGATATCAGAAATGGTGTTATTTTCATCATAGTCAATATTTAATGGCTGGTTTAACTCGAAGAGACGCTGATGAAGTATTTTCAATGTGAAGGTAGCATTGAGTTGTTGTAGGGTGGATGAATGGATGCAAGAGGGGAAGGGTCTAAACTGGCCTTTTTAGATCACACTCCAAATCCCTTGTGTTCCCATATTTTCCAATAGGAAAAAAAAATGTGTTTTGAGTGAAAGGGCAGTTCACGGGCATGTTGGAACTTTGAGCTAACTGGATATTGTCTTATTAATTGCACCTTTGAGCAGGGCTGTAGTACTCGAGTCCAGTCTGGTCTTGTAGTTTCCAAGTGTGTCTTGTAGAGAAGCATTTCTCAAACATCTGAATACGTTAAGTTACCTTTTCTCAGGGAAAGGTTTTTGTTGTGACCAACCAGCATCCAAATCAGTAACGTCGCGTCACTACATCTGTCAGATGCTGAGTGTCTGTTTTGGTTTGACATACGTAGTTGGGATGCAGATATTGTGATTCGGGCCCAGCAGATGTGTCAGAGGAAGTGAGACTGTAAATAATCAAGCAATGAATAACCAATATCTTATTCCATTGCCACCAGAGCAAGCATCCTCTAGCCTCACTTCCCAAAAACATAAACCTCATTACTTTGGTTTTTGACTTTGTTTGGTCACATGACAGGTTTAGCAAAGACATTCCACTCACTGAAGTGATCTCCCAACATCTGCTCTCTGTCTGTCCGTCCGTCTTTCCATCTGCAGAGCATGTGTAATCCTTGGGGTTGTGTTCGTTCTCTCCTCCTTGTGCATCCTTGGAAAGGCCATCCATGATCTTGCTACCAGGGTGCCCCCGGAAGTGGTAAGACCCTAAACACACTTAAAAACAAACACACACACACACACACACACACACACACACACACACACACACACACACACCATACACTCTTTATAGAAATTTTGTTTATATTGAACAATATTTTCGGGTTAATATCCATGCTTAGGCAAGAACTGTGTGACATATACTGTGTGTAGTTTTTTTTGGTGTTCACTTCACACCTGGAGTTTGTTACACAGGCTTTTATGTTTTACATTTTAAATAGCAAGCCCCTTAATTTTTTTATTTAGAGCCAAATTCGACCCCGTACAACTGGTTTCATGGGCAGTGTACTACTTATGACAACAAAATTGTCTAAAATTGGTAGTGTAACATGTTACAATAACCCTTGTTATCTTCCCGTCGCCCATGCATCTTTTTGGTTTTCTACGCTTTTCCGGATATTTTTGCTGTGTTTTTGGAAAACTTTTTTGTCCATTTTTCAGTGTTTCTGAAGATTTTCTTTTAGACAATTTGGTTGAAATAAATCACATTTTTGACATATAGAAACTTTTAAAATGGTAATATTTGACCCGAGGACAACGGGAGGCTTAAAATGTTTAAACTGATTATCGGACTGTAAAACAATATTTCTGATCATTCGTTTACAATAATGATGCCTTATGGCATTGTATTGCATGGTCAGAGTTTTGTGTTGGGCAGTTCTGATCAGGGCCTATTATTTATTAATGTCACTCTAAGCAATGTTACGCGTTTTTATTTAGACTACAACATTTTGTGGTCACATAAAGCAAACATCTCTTCACTAGCTAGCTGCCTGTCCCCAGAACACACTGTAAAAAAATATGGCCTCTGTAGACAGCCCAGGGTCTACAAACACCAACAAAAACAAACTGTTCCAACCTGCACCACAAAAATCAGTGTTCCAGCTTTCCAGCCAGTAACCGACTAGAAGGATTTGGGGGTGGGGGTGGGGGAGGGTTAGTGCACGGAAGGGGAGGGAGAGGGGACGGGATGAGGAGGAGGGAGGAGCGAGCTAGCCTCATTTTGTTTGACAATACTTCCAACGTCACACAAAATTGCTTGGAGCACCTTTAAGTGCAGTTTAATTCAAAGTTAAAATATTTGTTTTAGGGATTGCAAATGCCATGCCAGTGCAACGGTTTACACCTTGCATCGTTCTTTGTTTTTTACAGTATTTTATTGAAAATGGCACAAAATCCTGTAGCTGCTCCTGGCTATTCCCTCAACAATATAAACATGTTTATGAGAAAAACAGCACATGAGTTTACGGCGCACATCACCCCACACACATTCACATGCATACCACACGCAAGCTGGCACAATGAATACAAATTAACAAGATCCTTGAGTTTCATATGCTCCCTATTTGAGTCAACAAAGACACATTAAGTACAGGTACACACAGAGCAACACAAACATGTGCACACACATCATTCATTGTTGTGAAGGCCGTATCTTTTTATAGCCCTCTGCTGTAGCTGCTCTGACGTCGGTGTTTTTGTCTCCCTCCACCTGACTATTGTTCGTTTTCTCTCTTTGACACAGACATGCATACTCTTTATCTTTACCCTCCCCCCCCACACCACACATCGATCACACACCCCTCTCTGGAGGTGAATATGAATAACGTCTCAGAATAGTCTCATCTTTCTGTTGCTGGGGCACGGCCCAGCTCTTCCATCGTCACACTGTTTGGGGAGTGTCCATTGCATTCTTCCCAGGTCTTTGCTTTGAACCCTCGTCTTTGGTTTATAAATGATTTACTTTCCCCATCTGTTCATTTCACTAACCAGTGAAGCCAAGAGGTCAAAGGTGCATCTTTGATTTTGTTATAGAGCCCAGCATCGCTCCCAAATCCAGAAATGTCTTCCCATTCCACTGTTGATGTTTTTGAACACAGATCACACTTGAATTTTACAACGTTGAGGTGAAAGGTACATGTGAGACTTGTTACACTATTTGGCCCTTAACCTGTGGAGTTTTCTTGTAAACGCATGAACATGTTTTAGGCCCAACGCATTTGTTGAAAGCATTTCCTTGCTCATGAACCACATGCAAAGCAGATTAAAAAAATATTCAAAAAATAAATAAAAATAAAAGGTGCCTAGGTAGCACAACTGGTAGAGCGTCTGCCCATATTAAGAGGCTTAATCTTTGACACAGCGGCCACAGGTTCAACTCTGACCTGCGACCCTTTGCTGCATGTCATTCCCTCTCTCTCCCCTCTAAGCTAAAGTCTAAGCTTTCCTGTCGGAAATAAAGGCCTAAAATGGCCCAAAAGAAATCTTAAAAATAAGAATATATACAGTGCCTTGCGAAAGTATTCGGCCCCCTTGAACTTTTCAACCTTTTGACACATTTCAGGCTTCAAACATAAAGATATAAAAATTTTATTTTTTGTGAAGAATCACCAACAAGTGGGACACAATTGTGAAGTGGAACGAAATCTATTGGATATTTTAAACTTTTTAGCAAATAAAAAACTGAAAAGTGGTGCGTGCAAAATTATTCGGCCCCTTTACTTTCAGTGCAGCAAACTCACTCCAGAAGTTCAGCGAGGATCTCTGAATGATCCAATGTTGTCCTAAATGACTGATGGTGATAAATAGAATCCACCTGTGTGTGATCAAGTCTCTGTATAAATGCACCTGCTCTGTGATAGTCTCAGGGTTCTGTTGAAAGCGCAGAGAGCATCATGAAGACCAAGGAACACACCAGGCAGGTCCGTAATACTGTTGTGGAGAAGTTTAAAGCCGGATTTGGATACAAAAAGATTTCCCAAGCTTTAAACATCCCAAGGAGCACTGTGCAAGCGATCATTTTGAAATGGAAGGAGTATCAGACCACTGCAAATCTACCAAGACCTGGCCGTCCCTCTAAACTTTCAGCTCAGACAAGGAGAAGACTGATCAGAGATGCAGCCAAGAGGCCCATGATCACTCTGGATGAACTGCAGAGAACTACAGCTGAGGTGGGAGAGTCTGTCCATAGGACAACAATCAGTTGTACACTGCACAAATCTGGCCTTTATGGAAGAGTGGCAAGAAGAAAGCCATTTCTCAAAGATATCCATAAAACGTCTCGTCTAAAGTTTGCCACAAGCCACCTGGGAGACACACCAAACATGTGGAAGAAGGTGCTCTGGTCAGATGAAACCAAAATCGAACTTTTTGCCCACAATGCAAAACGATATGTTTGGCGTAAAAGCAACACCGCTCATCACCTTCAACACACCATCCCCACTGACAAACATGGTGGTGGCAGCATCATGGTTTGGGCCTGCTTTTCTTCAGCAGGGACAGGGAAGATGGTTAAAATTGAGGGGAAGATGGATGCAGCCAAATACAGGACCATTCTGGATGAAAACCTGTTGGAGTCTGCAAAAGACCTGAAACTGGGACGGAGATTTATCTTCCAACAAGACAATGATCCCAAACATACAGCAAAATCTACAAAGGAATGGTTCACAAATAAACATATCCAGGTGTTAGAATGGCCAAGTCAAAGTCCAGACCTGAATCCAATCGAGAATCTGTGGAAAGAGCTGAAAACTGCTGTTCACAAACGCTCTCCATCCAACCTCACTGAGCTCGAGCTGTTTTGCAAGGAAGAATGGGCAAGAATTTCAGTCTCTCGATGTACAAAACTGATAGAGACATACCCCAAGCGACTTGCAGCTGTAATCGCAGCAAAAGGTGGCTCTACAAAGTATTAACGCAAGGGGGCCCAATAATTTTGCACGCACCACTTTTCATTTGTTTATTAGTTAAAAAGTTTCAAAAATCCAATAGATTTCGTTCCACTTCACAATTGTGTCCCACTTGTTGGTGATTCTTCACAAAAAATAAAAAATGTATATCTTTGTTTGAAGCCTGAAATGTGTCAAAAGGTTGAAAAGTTCAAGGGGGCCGAATACTTTCTTAAGGCACTGTATACACACACACACATATATATATATATATATATATATATATATATATATATATATATATATATATATATATATATATATATATATATATATATATATATATATATATTAGTGTGCACGAGATATACCCGCCAATAAAAACATAGCTCCATAGTGCCACTAGGGGCAAAAACATCAAAACTAAAGATGAAGACAGTTTCTTGCTCGTAGTTTAATGTAATTCAAATGTTCTTTGTGCATATAGTTTGCGTTCTGTTCAATATATTTCTGACCATGACTCTTAACCATGACTCTAAAAAAATATCTACAGAAAGTAAATTTAAGCTCTATTTACTCAAAAGCAAAGACAATTTTAGCCTTACATCATTTGCGCAAATCTTTCCGCTGTGCCATTAATCACTCCAAACATCCAATGTGCCAACTGTGAATGCAGCTGTAGGCAATGGGACGAGGTTTTTGGGATTGGAAGAGTTCTGTTTCCCGTTTGTAGGCTTTTTGCAACCCTAAGTAGTATTGACCAATTGTGTTTGAGCAGGCTTTGGTTGAATGCAGGTAAACAGTCTGTGTGGAGAGGAAAAGACACAGAATGCGTTGGTCGAAATGCAATCTCTGAACCCATCGCCATCTTGCAATGACAATTTAGCCTTTTTCAAAATGAAATGAATGTAGATGTTGTCTTTCCAACTCCATTCTCACATCCCAAGTTGCAAATCAGACTGTAAACAGTTACTAGTGCACAGACGAGCACCTTGATATCCGTTTGCTTCACCTAAAAGCCAGAAATATTGGCCATCGCCCTCAGAGGCAGATCGGTTATAACCTAGCTGGCAATGGATGCACCAATCGTTGCAGTCTTTTTTTCCTCTTGTCACTGGCAATTATGTGGATGTAATGAGATTTAAAAGGAAAGATAAATATGAAGAGTCCTCATGTGAGAATGTATAAATATCTGTACCAGACAAACCAAGTGTTTTTTTGATAATTTTCAAGCCCATGTTTGATGGTGTAAATTAAAATGACTCATTGAGGTTCGCTTTGACCACAAATAACACACCAAGAGACCAAAGCTAGCAGAGAAGCAGGTTGAGGGCTGCAGCTATTCTGCAGACTGTTAGATGCTCCAGTTCCTTTATGTTAATGGAACTGGGGGTGTTGGGTCTCAGGGGAGCTTCCTGACACCGGCAAGAGCCTATTACGACTGTCTGTCTTTTTTGACATTCTCTCCCTTTACCTCACTATCTTTGTATTGCATCTTCTATTTCAATCTGGGCCCGAACACTCTCTGTCGTCACCGGCATCTGATTGATTATCCGTTTGTTTGAGAGCAATCTGTCTTTTATGCAAAATACTCTTACAGGCTACTTGGCTTGGCGAGATGTTGTAGATGCAGGAGTGTAGTACATCTCATTCTGTCTCATTTATCCAGGTTCTATCTACTTTCCCATTCATTATTGTTTTGACACTCTCTCTGTCCCCTCCCTCCATATCCAATCTCTTTCATTGTGTCCCTCACCCCCAACTTTACGTCCAGACTCTTTCTCTAACCTCTGTGGTTCTCCCCTAGTCTGTCACCCTCCATTACTGTGTCTGTCTTCACTGCTTTAGGGGTTTCAGACTTGTCATTCATAGCCCCACTTTCTTTGGGCTTGTATTTGGTCAAAACAGGCTGTTTAATAGAAGACTTCCACAAACAAAAGTCAGTGGTAATTTATCGAACTAGCTGTGATCTGTTCATGTGCTCTGTTTGTACATGTCTGCAGGACAGCGTGCATGACAAAGAGCCAGATGGTTAAAGGAGAAATCGGCAAATTTTTATTTTAATCTTGATTGCTATAAATACTTTTGTACTTTTGATTGAAAACACTAAGTAGCTGCAGCTACGTGTACAAACTTCCACTGAGCTAAAATGGCAGTTAACTGGGCATGTTTTACAGTGTGTTTGTGCCTCTTAACAAACACACAGTGTAAGTAGTGGTACTGAAGGCTAGCTGTTGCCTTGCGCTGTCTCCTGGGAATTCAGTTGTAGCAAGAAAAAGAAGCTAACAGTGTGCAGATAGTTTGTGTGTGTGTGTGTGTGTGGGGGGGGGGTGAAGACCAGACTCAGAGTTATTCACGGAGTTGTTCACAAGGGAAGAAGCTTGGAGTAACGTAACTAAGAGAATATAGCAGATATACAACACACGAAAGAGCATTTTGAGTTTGATGGTCATCCTTATTTATTTTTGTTTTGTTGTCAACTGAGGGCGGCAAGGAAGGCAGGGATGAAGTGTGTGTGCCCGGCTAAGGACACATATCAAAACTGCCAAACTTCCTACTCATCAAAAACAGATTAATCACACACAAAATGGATGAGCTACAAATACAACTGCTGGACGGAACTGCTGCGTTATGATTTTCACAAAAGCCTGGCTGAACACACTTATCAATAGCAGCTAGCAGCTAAAAGCTAGCTTGTTCTAGCAGCTGACCAGGCAAGCAAGCTAACCATAGCAAGAACAAGACAGGGTAGGTTAATTAAAACAAGGTCTGACTCAAAAACGCATCTTGATGTTACGTAAGGACCCTGTTCATGTTTTACAGACATATTAATTGCATTGTGTGTCTGTTACGAGGCACAAAGGCTCTAAAACTTGCCCCGTAATCTGCCGTTTTAGCTCAGTGGAAGCTTGTACACGTAGCTGCAGCTGCTCCATGTTGCCTGCACTGATTCAGGACGGGGTTTTTCAATCGCAGCTACTCGCATATTTATAGCGATCAAGATTAACATAAAAATTGGCCAATATTCTCCTTTTTAATGAGAAAAACAGCAATGAAACGTTCAGGAAGGAAAGGGGAATCTGCAGGCTGAATGTTTCTCAGTTGATAGTGCTATTGACTAAACTTCTCTGGTTTCTTGTTCTAAGAGATGTTAATGTTCACCTTTTTAAATATAACAGCCAGAAGATAAGAGCAGCAAGACAGTGGTACTACTGTAAACGTTACCCTGAATTATTGGGCTGTAAAATCCCATTGAGCGCTCAGAGCGGAGAAAATCAGGAATCCTGATTCGCATCACGTACCGGCTCGCTGCTCTCATGGCAGGCTGTCTGTGTCTATTGCCTGATTAACCACAGAGAGCTAGCTGAGATTGGTTCTCTCTGACTCTTTGCTAGATGCAGACAGGACAACACACACTGAAGCAACAAAAACATACAGTACATGTAATGACACAGACACGTCTAACAATCAAAATATGGAATTGCTTAAAGAACTAAAAGGGGTCCTTTTTTTCACCCCTTAAATTTAACATCCAGCAGACGTGTTCATTTCTATACAGGTTTGGTGGCTTGACGAATTCTGAAACATCCTGAAATTGTTTGTTTATTAAAATTAAAAGACAGTCCAAAGTAGTGCTACTTTGCACATTTTTGTAGGTCTGACGTGTATGTCACATTTCAGCTGCAAAAGCTCCGCTGCCCTCTGTCTCTGGTCCTCAAGGTGAGAGGGGGCGTGGCCAGCGGCTAGAGCGCCAAAAGTCAATGTGTGCTTCTTTTACCGATATATTTACCGATATGTTTTGCATTTCTAATCCACACAACTTAAAACTTAGCACTGCACTTACTCTTTTTTTCTCTGAAGTTTTCTGATGACTCTGCAGTTGTTAGGTGTATAAGGGATGGACAGGAGGGAGAGTACAGAGCGCTTGTGGATGACTTTGTCCTGCTGCTGAACGTGGATAAGACCACAGAGACGGTGATTGACTTCAGGAAAAAGGGAACGGCTCCCGCAGCCCATTTGCATTCTGGCTGTACATGTGGACATGGTTGAGGAGTACAGATGCCTGGGTGTCAACATCAACATCAGGCTGAACTGGAAGATCAACAGCACTGCTGTTTACAAGAAGGGGATGAGCAGACTCTATTTCCTGAGGAAGCTGAGATCCTTCAACGTGTGCAGCAGATTGTTGGAGATGTTCTACAAGTCTGTTGTTTCCAGTTGAATGTTGGAGATGTCCTACCAGTCTGTTGTTACCAGCTGAATGTTGGAGATGTTCTACCAGTTGGTTGTGTCCAGCGCTCTGTTCTATTCCCCCGTCTGCTGGGGCAGCAGCATCGGAGCCAGCGACACAAACAGACTGAACAAACTGATCAGGAAGGCTGGCTCTGTTATTGGCTGCAGACCAGACACATTTTAAGCTGTGGTGGAGAGTAGTTCTCTGAACAAACTTGTATCTATCATGTATAACCCGACCACCCTCTCCACCCCACACTGGTCCAACAGAATAGCAGCTTCTCTAAGAGGCTCCGAAAGCTTTGATGTTGCACGGACCGCTACAGGAAATAATTCCTACCACAGGCAATAAAACTTTTAAACACGTCATCACTGGGTGTTAGATAAGACTCTGAGACATCGCAATACTGCACCACAATACTGCACTTAGTGCAACCTGCTCAATTGGTTTATTTACATTGTAGCATACTATTTAAGCAGTAGCACATTTTAGTATTCCCATTCTGTATATATTCAAATATTTGTTCTTACTGTATATTTTATTCCTATTATTATTTCACGTATGTTTAATGTATATTGTATGTATGTATATTGTATCCTATTTCATTTATATTTATATTCTGTGCTGTGTGACTGATTTTGCTGCTGTAACACTATAATTTCCCATTTTTTGGATCAATAAATATCTATCATCTAACTATCATCTATCTATCTCAGTAGAAAGACACCTGTCAAGTTTGATATCCATCGGACTTACGGTTCAAGAGATATGCGCATAACACACAAACCCACACTACACTGACTGACAGACCTTCCTGAAATTTATAGATAGTTCAGTGTATTTATTGTAATACTTTTATTTTAGTGTAAAATGTATCTTTATAATGGCCTCAAAGTTCCATGGCATGTACTTTCTGTTAACAATCCTATAATCCAATGCATCACATCGTATGTGAAAGTTATCATATGTGCAATTTTAGAACTGTCTGTAATGTCATGGCAGCTGTAGAGCTAATGTCATGACGACGCCAAATGATAAATGTCCTCAGTTTCTATTTTGCTGCGCACTATAGAGTAAACAAGTGAATACATATTATGTAGGGACAGTTTAACTTCTCATAGTAGGAAAATCTGTTTCTAATAACATTACATCCAGTCAACTTTGACAGTGAGTCAGCAGCATTAACAAATAAGGACCCTAAAATTGAAGCAGCTAAATGGAATTCAGCCCTCGTTAGCATTGCTGGTATTTTTTCCTACTCTGACATGTCCATATGTCTTTTGTAAAAAAAAGAGCTATTCCACTCTTAAATACCCTGTTAAGGTCACCATACTTCACGAACCATTAAGAATGATAGGGTGTAACAAAAATGTGATGGTTGTCAAGCACAGTCTTTACAAAGAGTCTAATCAGGCAAATTAAGTGAAAGCACCTTTGTGGGTGGACCATGAGTGTGTAGATTCTTGTTGATTGTTAGTTGGAAGGGAGACTTTGAAACAAAATAAAGACAGGCTGCTTTAGTCTTCGGTGAAGTTTTTTTTCTGCAGAGAAAAATCAAATGACAAAGGCTTTCATAATGCACATATCAGCTACAGAGTGACAAGCGTCTCGTAAAATACAACTACAGTTTCTTGCCTTATAACCTGTTCCCCCAGAGAAAAGAATACCTTGTTTGGAAAACAGTCTCATCTTGGTATAACAATTAATCTTCCAAGGCAGACAAGTTGGAGCTGTTACGTCTTTCTGAATCTGCCCTTTGTGTGTCAAAGTTCTGTACTGGTCGTTCTGTCTTAGCTGGAAAAGAACAACTTATGTCTTTAGACCTGGGACCTGCTCTGATAAACATAGCTCTGGACAACTGTTTCTGTTAGACTTTGTGGCATTTGTCCTTGGAGGAAAAATGCAAAAACAAACAGTTGTCTTCTCCTTCAGGGAGGGGACACACAGAGATTCAAAAGTCACCCTGAAAGGTATTTGTGAATAATCAACAATACATGCATATTATAGAAGGATATATGAAATCATTGCTTAAATGTAATTTTCCCATTACACAGTTCAGTCAGAATATTGTCTTTTTTGGAATAAGGACGAAAATCGGAATATTTTGTGCATGTAAACGTAGTCAGTGTTATTAGTAACACCTGTGCTTTTATGAGTATCTTTTATAAATAGCCCTAACAAAAGTCTGGTGAACAAAGGTGAAGTCTGAAACAAACAATAGATTTGGATTCTTCTCTCATGTGTCTTTTATTGGTCTTAGTTTCTCTCTTTCTTATTTTTTCTCTCCTCCTCGTCTCTCTGGTCCCTGTTGGCCAGATTAAATCTGATAGAGATGCTCTTTGGGACAAGTACTAGTTTTTGCTGAGTCTGTTTGAGACTTAAAAACACCAGACCTTCATATCACTGAAAGGCGCCATCTAAATGACCTTCAGTTTATGCACCAAGTCTTGTGTGTGTATTAATGTTAGAGCTGAGAAAAGCTTTGTGGGTCTTTCTGTCTGACTGATAATGTTCATGTGCTTTTTAGTGTTTGTTTTACAGATACTGTGTGCATATCTTCTCTTCCCTGTAGGATGACTTTCTCTTCAGTGTGTCTATAGTGAGCGGGCTCACATGTGCTGTGCTGGCTGTGGCTAAGTTCATGCTGGGAAGAGTGCTGACTAGCCGGGCACTTATCACTGACGGTAGGACACACGCACGCACGCGGGCGGGCAAATAGCACACCAGTTTCTGAGGTCTTAACAAAGTTTAGGAATGCTTACCGAATGGCAAGAGGATATACTATGCCCAGGAAAATTATCTCCCCCCATCACTCAGTCATTTCTTCAGCCTTATAGTGTTGATGATCAATGTCTGTCTCTCCTGCTGATGACAGCAAACCAGAGCAGTTACAAAACTGACTTTCGTGAAATAGACAATTTTTGCATGCTATGAAAAGCAAGATTTACAGTTGAATAAAATAGTATGTACAGTATGTAGGGAAATCAAAGTGGTAGATCGTGTAGAAGTAGATAAGTATTATCAGCAAAAGTATCAAAAGAAAAAGCATTTCTTATGTAGGAAAATGGCCCTAGTCAGTTATATTATTTTTATTAGTTTATTATTACTCTTGCATTTACTTGTCAAAGCCATTTCATAGCCAATTTTGCTGTTGTGTAGTTTAATTTACTGTATAATAATGCATCACATTTTACATGCTCATTATAGGCCTTCAAAAGCTACTGTCAAATAAATGTGATGGAGGTAAAAGTACAATATTTCCCTCTGAAATGTACCTAGTATTTTAAAGTAGCATAACTTTGAAATACTCTTATCAGAGTTCCAAGCCTTAAAACCAGAGCCACAAAACTGAGTATGTGTTTCTATGTTTGTATGTGAGAGAAGGTTGCTCTCACAGCTGGATTGGAAGAACTGAAAAGGTTATGGCCCACAGGCTGCTCATAGGCACATGCCACATCACATGCGGCATGTGAACAAAAGCACAGTGTGTGCATGCGCACACACACAAAAAAAAACAGCACTGTTATCCCCAGGTCTCAGAACGCACAGGGTATCAATCCAATAAACCTGAGGTTGCTGTTTTTTAGAGACTGGATTTATTTCCCACAAGACCATACACTAACTGCAGGCGAGACAATAACCCACTGTGCTGGCTTTCACACAAGGAGAAATATAATTATAAAAAAACATTGGTAGCTATACAAGGTAACTCAAATACAGTAGATGTATTCAACAATGATGTAGCAGTTATATCCATTCATATTTGAGGGTTTCCAAAAAAAGTGCCACCTCTGAGGTCCGTTTAAAGGTGTCCCACATCCCATTTGCTTTTTGGACAAAAGCTGAGAGGATACCATTCTAATGTCTGTATGGTTAACATGAGCTATTACAGCCAGCAGGCAGTACGTTTAGCAAGCTAGCCTGGCTCTGTCTGCAGGTCAATATTTCCATCCATCAGTTCTTCTAAAGCTGGATGCCTGTCAACCGTTATGATGATGAATGACCTCCAGGAAGTCACTGTGCTTGGACAAGAAATTTTACGGGGCGCAACATTTTTTTCCCAGGATGGCAAAGGCATAACCCACCCTCCTCTGCCTCTGATTGGCTAACCTAACCTTAAATAATTAATCACTAACCTAAATCACTAACTAATCAGTAACCAACGAAGGCAACGAGTACTAGGCAATCACAGGAAAATAAAATTGCCATCTGGACCATAACCCCTCCGTAAAAACCATATCTTGTCATTTTTACACTTTTGTACAGTTTATACAGTTGCCATGTAACATGCTAATAACAAGATTATTGTAGGCAGCCATGCTAGCTGTTGTCTTTATGCTATAAGCTAAGCTAACTGGCTGCTGGCTATAACTTCAATTACTGTACAGACATGAGAGTGGAATCAATATTCTCATTTGAATCTCAGCACGAAAGCAAATAGGCTAATCAAACACAATGTCATACAAGCCTTTAACACCAAAATAGCTTGCCCCGTGATTAACATACTACTTTTCATGTTCAAACCTGTGTACCACTATTGATAATAACTGCGTAAATCCTTTGATGGGTCATTATCAGGTTTAGTAATGAGTATTTAAGTTTGGGCAAGGGAAACTACTCCAGTACACATACAATAATATATAAACAGATTTGTTGTTTTTGATTTATAGGGTTCAACTCTATGGTTGGTTCAATTATGGGATTTTCCATTTTGATCAGCGCCGAAGTCTTCAAGCACCATACTGATGTCTGGTTTTTGGATGGCACCATGGGAGTTGTTATTGGACTCATCATTTTGGCATATGGCATCAAGTAAGATTAACATTTCTTAATCAAGAACATTTCTTTGACCTATTGATTTGTATATGTCATAAGGTTCTTTATTCTATGAGGTCAGTCCATATTCTATAAATGCCAGATTCAAATGACAACTCGACAGCTCTGTACTGGCTACACTGACTTCTGAGTGCCTCCAAAACAGGCCGAGACACCTTGCAGAAGTAATTTCTGCAATTTGGATTTGCACATACATTCCAATGAGACCTTGTTTCTGTGTCTGCAGACTCCTGAAGGACATGGTTCCCCGTGTGAGACAGACGAGGAACTACGAACGCTTTGAGTGAGAGTATGTGTTAGCCAGACGAGCAGGTTCAAACACACACACACACACATACACACATTTGGCTGCCTCCTACCCTCCACCCTCTTTTCTCTGTCTTTCCTACACACTTTAAAACACAGCAGCATATACAGACTACACGTTCCCATACTCACAAATATATACACACATGCTGTATAAACTGTACATAGTACATTCATACATTCCGACAGAAACAAATGCACATGCATGCATACACAAATGCAGCAACTGAGAGACTTTGAGGAAAAAGGACGAGATTGAAGACCACATCCTGGAGAGAAAACACTTAAAGTTGAATTCTTCTGTTCAGCCCTTCTTTACTTTTTGTCCATTAAAACCACCTAGAATTAGAGTAAAAAATGCCCAAGAGCTGAGACTCGTGTCTACCAGCAGGAGCTTTGGATTTGTTCGACCGGGGGATCCAGCAGTCGCTTCAGATAACGGCATTCACCAATTATAACACAAGAGACAACGGTCTATTGATTTGTCCTTGTCGGTTCAGCTCTTGGCATGGTAGGCATAATGGGGATCAAAATTCAAAAAATTCAAAATGGGGTAGATTTTACTGTAAACACACAGTACATTTCCCCATAATTTATTTGAGAAAACATAGAATGAGCTTTTTAGGATTTTTTTTGTTTCCCTATTGTATCTTAAGTACAAACTGAGCAACAGCTCAGGGCTGCTCACTATAATTTAAGGTTGTTTTGTTTTTCTATTTATTGTTAAATACAGGTGTTCCTTTCCTAAATCCATTACTGTCAAAACCTCACCAGCCTCCCCTCTATAAAGCAGCCACTATGTGTTGCTGAGAGATGGAGAGCACATTGAAAACAGGGAAAAGAGGACTTAGACAATGCAAATGAGCAGTTCTGAGTCAGCAAACAGTGCTTGTCCAAAAGGTGAAAAGCATCAGAAAGCATGGTAAAGTCTTTATCTGGAAACTCTACCGCTAAAAGGTAAAAGCAGTAAAAGAGCACAAGAAACACTGAGGACAAACATTTGCCATATGATGGCTATAAACCTAAAGTGCACATGTCATTTGTATACATTGCATAGCCTACTGTACTGTATGTAATGTATCCAAGCACAAATTAGAAAACGTTCCTTCATGCGCTGGTGTTTGTTGCTGACAGTTTAGCACAGTGCCCGTTTTAACACAAGGGGTAATTAAAAAATAAAACGATTTGACTGGCTGACTGTTCATTGCCATATATTGTACATATCTTTTGGTTGATCTCCTAAAACCAAATACCAGAGTGAGTTAATTACTGAACTCCATACAGCATCTTTTTGTTATTTTAGACTTACTTTGACAAAGTTTTACCAGGCAATAGCTAGCATCTGAAGAATAGCTAAATAAATTTTTTTATAGGGTAAGACGTATACACATCTTAATGTTTATCTTGTGTTTTGTTGTCACACCTTGTCACGCTTATAATTAATAGATGTGAAAGCATTAAACTCTGCAGGAACGTCTCTGGAATTTGCTGTAATCCTATTATGTCATTCTCATGTAATGTTAAACTCAATCTAGTTGGGATATTTATTACTTTCAATGACATTATGTGTATCCATGTTTTCTTTTTCTCTTGTTTTGACTGCAAAGTTCATGCAAAAAGTTGGATAAGACAAAGTCTCAAACCTAAGATGAAACAAAGCACAATCACAAAGATGAAGTACCCTGTGTGAATATCATTTTCATGGCATATCATTTGCAGAGACCGTGCTTTCTACTTGTGTCGCATACCTGCTTATACCTCATTTGTTCTGCATGGTACCATTGTTATCATCCATTGTTATGTGCAATGAACAGAATGTAAATGCCAACCACACAGTCTGTAAATATGTTTATTACACTGTCCGGGTGTATCAGTAACAAAACGTCACAAATATAGTCGTAGTACTTAATGGCCGACATAAAAGGTTTTTTGGAGTATAGTTTAAGTACAGGGGGATCAATGTTACATATTGTTGCACATGTTTACTCTATAGTGCTTATGCTGTAAATGTGGTTTTACATATTACTGTAGATTATTGGTGAAATTAAATAAGTCTGTACATTTTTGCACAGCACAAGTGAAAATCTCAGACTGGATGTAGGTGGGATCTTAGAGCACTGTCCGAGGCTTCTTTATCACTTATTAGTAGCTGTCAAAAGAAGAACTGATTGCCAATTAAATCATTATTTTACATGTTAAAATGGGATAGGTACAACTTACCTGCCGGCACCAATCAGTATTAATTTTTACTGAACTTTAGTGCGTGTCATAAACTCATCTATAAAATCACAAATTTTTTTGTGGAGAAACTGAAAAAAAAAAAAACTTTTATTGTCAGGAAGCAACAGAAACTGTCTAAATTAGATTTAGGAGAGGAGTTCAATGTATGGATTGATTTTGTACAACTGTGTTGAGATCAATCACATTTGGAAAAACATTGATATGAATAATTCATAGTTCTTGTGTAATGCACAAACACACACTGACATTAAATGAGCTCTTGACCAAATATACATATTAACTATTTAAAGTGATGTAAACTGTGTACACTGTGTATGACTTTGCAGCCTGTTTTTTCCTGTAAATGTGGATCCAGAGTGCTTGTGCCACCTCGTGGTAGGAGGGCGTATGAAAAAAGCTGTTATTAGTATTCAATGCACTGGATCCTGGGGAGAGAGTCTAAATTTATCCAAGGCTGAACACAGCTACAAAGCCTTGGGCAGTGATTCTGAAGGCACCTACATGCACTCTGCACTGTAATTATCATCTCTCTGTTGACATACTGTACAAGATGCAACTCTCTTGGTATATTGTCTTTAGTTTTTGTGAGAGTTCTTTGTGTGAACAACAAGGTTTAGCGCTGACTGAAGGTGTGAATCAACTCACACCACTTCAACTCACCAACAGCACAGTGATTTGTAATGTTCCCCCCTCTGATGCATAGAAGACAATCTTTACAATGACTTTTACTAGCAAAGCACAGTGTTTACATGCTAATAACCACCACATGAGGCACAGAACAAAGTCATAACTCTTTGAAACGGTATGCTTTACTTGCTCTATTGCTGATATAGTCAGCTATATTGTGTTCAGATGACTTTTTTGATCTTGGCAACAAAATCCTTTCTACCTCTCTTCTTTTCACTTTGTTTTATTTCCGTGTCGCTTTCTCTTGTGCCCATTCACGCTACATAGAATTTAGGTCGGTTGCTGCGATTGTGGCCCCGGACCCCTTACACTTCTTAGTAATGGGTGATCATTGAAGCGGTTGCACTTACTGTAAATCAGGGGTCAGGCAGCAGCTGAATACCAAAAAAATATGTTAAATATAACTGTAAGTCCATGGTCACCAGAGTTGCAGTTGCATTTCATTCATCTATAATGCCATTTGTTTTTAGGGCCCAATCAAATGTTTGTACACACGCTAAAAGACCGCTAGAGGTTTGTTAGTCTATGACCTCTGAACATGTATTTTCACAGACATAGTCCCTCTATTTATTTGACAGGTTATATGATATATTTGAATCAATTTCATTGTTCTATTGAAATAGCTCAGAAATTTATCCAATTCTGCAGCTTGATGAACTGTGCCAAATCATTGAAAACATCTGTCCTGTCTTCTGATGTATCATTCAATTAAGCTTGTACATAAGAATTGATGCATTATTACAGCCCCAGAAGATGCACCAACCCACTCATTTGACCTAGTTTTACAAAATTATGATAGCAATACTAACCACTTCTGTTTCAATAAGCTTCGCATGGGCGTATAAAAACTCTTCCAGCTTCAACGGTTACAAGTGCAATGCAGCCACAAACATACAACAAATAAGTGAATTTCCATGAATATGGATCTGTAACCAAATTATTATTTGTCTGTTTGTACAGTAATGACATTAGTGGTATTACAGATGATGTAAACACCATTTATTTATACAAAATAACTATGATGTATATCTTTGTCAAAGAGCAAAGTTTTATTGATTAATAAAGTTTTATCCTGCTTAATGTTGAGACATGTTTTATTTATTTATTTATTTATTTATTTATTAACTGTCATGGAAAGCATTGGGTACATACAATGAGGGCACAATATCAGTGTGCCCTGTAGCAGTCACTAGATGAGTGGTTACTAGGTCAACAGGCACCAAATGCCCATGAGCACCAATCCCATACATACGTATTGAGTCACTTTATTCAAACGATATTAATAACTGGTCTATATCCATGACCTTCCAATACCGGGATTGCTCCGGTGCCAACGGTTCCATTGGGATGTCGCTCTTTTCAACCGGATGTCCATTTCCTTCCGCTTTCTTTGTGTTGTAATTTTATTATTCATGTAGACTATCCAGATAGCTAGCTAGACTATCTATCCAATCGGAGTTTTTTGTTGCACGACTAAAACAACCTTTGACCGTACGCGTTCCACCAAAACAAGTTCCTTCCCAAGGCTTAGCACCGCCCAAAATGATTGTGATTGGTTTAAAGAAATGCCAATAAACAAGCAAGTTTTTCTGCCATCCCAGAATGCTATGTGGACTAGCCAGACCCTCCGCCGCAGCGCTATGAAGGAAGGTCTGGCAAAAAAAAATGTTTTTCAAAATTAATTTGTCCAATCATTTAATTTCTGTAAAGCTAAATAAGCAGCTGCTGTGTTTATAAAAAGTAAAGTTACAAAAAAGTTGGAGGATGAAGAAATACAAAAACAAAACAATATAAACAAAAGAAATGCACTCAACAGGTTTAAAAAGGCAAGCATCATTACTTTTAGTCATGTAGATATCTTTCAATTTCTGACTTCTACTGTAAATAAAGTGCTCTTTATGCACTAATTGTGCCCATCTCCTTAAAGGAAATGTTAAAACAACACCTTGTGGTTGTATGGGAGTTTATGCACTATAACATTTATTGGCAATTCCATGGAGTCTCCACTGGTTTTGTGAAATATTTTATATTGATGACACAAGATCAACCAAGAAATAGTCAGGCACGTAAATCCCTATAAAAACATAAAATGTTGTTCTTACGGTTCGATTTTAGTTTGGATTAAACATGATATCACATTTTAATTAGTGAGTTTATTCACCATACTAATGCAAGAATTGTATCAATATCAAAACTCATTTAACTCTTGGCAAGCAAATAAACAATTCCTTTAACCTCTACAGTATTCTGTTGGTGGATAGCAAAAGAAAAGAACTGAATTTGAAGTAGAGTGAGACCTCTTCTTTTCCACTCTCTGTTGCACAGGCATATGCATGCACAGAACAGCCAATAGGAATGCTCTTTCTCTAAGATGACCTGTGATTGGTCAAAGTTTACCGTCATAGGCTAGATTTTCTAAAGCCTAAGAACGGAGCCAAGAGGAGGCGCAGAAGCTTATTGTTTCTCGGACAACTTGAATTACAATATGCTGGGGGATTATAATGAATTTTTTGCCCAACAATGCAAAAAATTATTGTTTACCACAACTTTAAGAGAACCTTAATGAGATGACTTAGGAAATTGCAATCCATTCTGTTATTTGTGTAGTGCTTTTCTGGTTCACTGGAGACTGAAACACCCTGGACCGTTATCATATCAGCTTTTGTGTGTGGATTATGGCTACTAATGCGCATACATTTTAGGTGGCAGGTGAAGTGCCTAGTGGGAGTGAATGACACAATAAATTAAATTAAATTTTAATGTATTAATCCCCATTGGGAAAATTACAATTTACACTCTGTGTACACACTTTGTTAGTAATCACACACAGGCCTGAAATACACACACATGCTCAAACCTATACGTGCACTAATGGAGAGATGTCAGAGTGAGTGGGCTGCCAGCTGAACCAGCGCCCTGAGCGGTTGGGGGGGTACGGTGCCTTGCTCAAGAGCACTTGGCAGTGCCCAGGAGGTGAAGTGGCATCTCTTCAGCCACCAATCCACACTTTTTGGTCCATATGGGAACTTGAAGCTACTGCCACCCCCAAAG